>JAODAL010022944.1:0-63673 GCA_025379985.1 Phyllomedusa bahiana | reverse complement strand
ACACCCCGACCGGCGAGGGGGCGGACCACTCGGAACAGATGCAACAAGAACCAACCCCCATCTGGGTTTGGGGCCGTGGCATGGACTGTGACAGTTATGGATCTGGGTACTAATACTCTGTATGCATCATATGTGCTAGAGGGAAAAACTGGGATAATCCCTTGTTGAGAAGGATTTGGAAGGCCAGCAGGATATTGACATGTATTAAAAGATGGCTGGACTCGCAGGACAGGGATGTATTACACCTATATAAAGTATTGGGGCAGCTACATCTGGAGTATGCTGTTCAGTTCTTGGCTACAGTTCACAACAAGGATATAATTGAGCTAGAGTGCAAAGATGAGCAACAAACTAATAAGGGAGATAGAACATCTTAGTTATGAGGAAAGGTTAAAGAATTAAACTTATTTAGATGGCTACAGGGAGGCATGATTATTTTATATAAGTATAAATGGTCCCTACAAAAAGTATGGGAAAAAGCTATTTCATGTAAAGCCCCCTCAAAAGACAAGGGGACATTTTCTTAGTCTATAGAAAAAAGGAGTCAATCTCCAGAAGAGAAATGCCTTCTTCACTATGGGAACTGTAAATCTGTGGAATAGTTGCTCCAGGAGGTGGTTACAGCAAGAACGGTTGAGGGTTTCAAGAAAGGCTTGGAGAGCCACTTACTACAAAACAATATTAATACTTGTATAGCTGTATGAAATGTCTGATGACAATTTTTTGAGACTAGGAATGATATATTTCTTAAGTGCAAATTAGTTTATGCCTTATGGGTTCCAAAATCTTCATCAGTAGGGGAAACAAAGCTTAAAAGTTTCCTTTATCCACATCTTTCCCTACCCTGGGCTGAACTTGATGGACATGTGTCTTTTTTCAACCGTACTATGTAGCTCTGCATACCTCATGGAAAGGGACAAATGGTGAGAAAACAATCAACCCTTGGCATTATATAGCATAAGCAAGGAGACCTTACAGTGTCTGCATCTGATAGAGGGTCATTCTACTGACTGAGCAAAGGCACTCAATCAAACCCAGTTACCTAGAAATCTTGCACTTGGACAGTAAAAAACCATGGCCATTGGGTCACTTTCAATACCTAAGAAAGACAAAATGTTAAAGGGACATAAAATAGAGGCAGAATATGAAGCAGCCCATGGGAAAGCTGGTGTCATAATAATAGTTTTCCTCCAAAAAGCAGCCTAAGAGGTATTAACAATTGTGAAGAAATAGAATAAGGCCACAGACCAACGCAATGTTGGAATTCAGTAAGAAGGCTTTTCGACCACTTTCCTTAATAACAGTTACCAACTTATCAAATGACACTGAGGAGTCCTTTTCAGAAATACCATTGTTAACAGAACTGACTTTTGGGTAGGAAAGATGTGAATGTTTCTGGCTCTTTTCTAGAAACCACCCACCCCTAATTTTGACACAAAGAGATTTAGAAAGGATGAAGCCACTATTCTCGCCAAAGAAACCTCTCAGTCTTTTCCCTGATGATATCAGAGTTACTATCTGTGGCTTTCAAATTATCAAAAGGAACTGGAAATTTACTGAACTTGAATGAAAAATCTGGACATCAAATGCATAGAAGCGTCTATATTGGGGTACAAGGGTATTAGTGCTATATAGTAGCATCTGTAAATGATAAAATGTAATGAATGAAAGATTCTGGGCGACATGTCCCATTAGGGCTGCACTATTTTTTTGGTGTATTTTGCGACAAAAAAAAAAACAGTTGACACCCTATTCTCTATATAAATGAACTCTAATATACCAATACTAGGCGCATTACATGCCAGGCATGACACATTTGAATGCGCCTAAAATAGGCTCATCAAATATTCTGCCAATGAAATGCTATATGCCTACATTTTGCTATGCATCTAGATTAGGTGCATCAATTATACTATCCGAAGTATACCAGACGGCAGATTTTTGACAGGTTCATTCATTCAGGTGCACTATATACCCATTTAATGCGCCTTAAAACTGGCGTGGCGGTGCCTCTTTTCTGACATTTCGCCCTTTGTCAAGAGAAATAAGGATAATCTTAAATAATATGTTTTTAAGTAATCTATGTCCTCAAGATGTTATACTGGTTCTGCCCTTTCGCTTCCTTGAAATTTGCTATATAATGCATTTGCTGTACATGACCTGCCAGTCAACTAACTGCAAAGTACTGGAGATGTAGAAATTTAGTTAAGCAGCTGTCTGTCAGGTCCTGACTGAATGCTGTCATAAAGATGCGTTGTTCCCCTATTCTTTACCAATTAACCCTTGTAAGACTCACACTCGTCCAGCCGCCATCTTGGACAGTCTTGGGGGGTATTTAGCTCTCGGGAACGCCGTCTTTGGTGAAACGGATGGCACTTCGACACAGGCTTCAGTTTCAATCTGGCTTCAGCCAGTTTTATTTTTCCAGCAGTACACAGTACACAGGACAAAACCTCGGCCGTCTAGCCACTACCTAAACTTAAGTAGAGAACCCTCTCTAACATAAATTGGCCCAACTGTCCCGTGTCACAACACTGCAACTTATAATTCACCCAGTCTCCTACTGGGTTCCGGCTTTCCTAAGCCTCGGGGGCCAGAGCCTACTGCAAGCTCCACTGCCACTCTAAACGCAGATGGAAAGACCACCCCCCCCTGACTCCTGAAGTAGGAGGCCTTTAATATGTGCTCCAATGCACCCAATACTGGGCTGAAAACCAGAAAAACCTTTGAACGGGAACAACCACCCACCCATCTGCAGTTTTCCGGGAAGCCCCCTTAAGCTGACATAGCCATGCTAGTACAAGGTCAGCAACCTAATTGCTGACCGACAATGCCTGGGGTTCCCCCCCCCGAGACCAGGCTCTCGGTGGCACGTACGCCATCTAGTGGCAGCTCCATGCGACCACCTAAGGTCGCCCGGCCACACTCTATATTTCACTACCTTGAAATATGATAAAAATATTTTCTACATAGAACAAGAAAAAGATTCTCATTTGCGAAATTCAGGATAAATATTGATAGCGTGAACTGCCTATTGGTATCATGTGATAATACAATTATCTAGACGTAACGATAATTCTGTTTAAAATTTTTATTAAGAAAGATACATATACAATAATATGGTAAATGCAGAAAAAGTGAGGATGCAGCAGTAAAGTGTGCATAAACACTGGATGTGCTGAGTGATTATAAAAGAAGCCAGTCCCCTTAAAATCTTGTACATAAAGGGATGCTCTATAACGAGGCATTTATGCAAAACAGATACCAACTGAAAAATGTTGAAGGAAGCTCTTGATGGCTTAAGGGAAGTATTAAACAGTGGCATAGCTGGGTGGCCAGAGGGGTGGTCTGCCCGAGCAGAACTTTTATGGGGTGACAAATTAAGCATGAGGGCCAATGCTCTTTGAGCATCCACCTCCTTCTGTCACTATGAGGCTATGTTCACAGGGCTGATTTTGGGACGGATTTCAGTCTGTATTGGGCGCCGTACTGTGCGCAAATATGGCTGAAATCCATCCCAGTCATTACGGTAATCCACAGTTCTCATAGAGAACTACGGATTCCGTCTCCTCTCCCCGCTCGCGAACTACGGCATGCACATTATCCCGGCGGGATACGCGCCGTGGATAATGAAAGTCTATGGGGCCGGCATGCTAAAGGCTCCCCACCCCCGTACACACACCGTAATTGTGGGCGAAATCCGCCCGAAAATTAGGGCGTGAATCACCTGTAAAACAAGCCTGAAGTTAACTTGGACTGCCCCCAGCTGAGGGGGGGCCCCCTCCACTCATGATTCAGCGGACTAGGTTCAATTGCTCGTTCCGGAGGTGGAGACCTCTGGGCAGCGAAAGCTTTTGCTGCAAAACTAGTATTGGAACAATGGGACATTTTTAAAAGCCATTTTACCGATTGTGTCTAAATAATTAAATGGACTGCCACCGATGCAGCAAATCTATTAAAAGATGTCTGGACAACATTTCCCCACCCCCCACAAAAAACCAGCTCAACCAATATAATAAAAATTTACAAATCAAATAAAAGGTTGCGCAAAAAGGTTTTTTCCCATGCGGAAATCCTAGCTTTTACAAGTAAACCCCCAAAGAAGCAACTAAAAAATTGTGGGGGTTTTTAGTGTGGATTTGTTACGGAAATATGTTACGATATGGAATTTTTAAGTAAAGAAAAAAAAAAAATTTTTTTAAAACACAACAATTTCACAGCAAAAATAAAGTGCTATAAACTTAGACTACACAGTCCAAGAACGCACCCAATTCATCCTAGTGCCTTTGTAAGGGATCCTCGGGGCGCACGAACAACAGACAGCGTGAGGCCCCTGACACTGACCCAAAACCCGTCCCGGGCTTTTGGGGTGCCCGACCCTTTAAATTTGTCGGCCCCAACCAGAAGACTAAACACATACAAATAGCGGGGAAACACAAACGCAACACACAAACAAACACAATAAGGGTGACAAGCAACCCAATCGGTAACATTGGGAACGCGGTAAAAAGTCAAACGGGGCCCGGGGGAAAGGCATTTGTCCCCAGGCAAGTCAGCCAATGGCCCCCCCCCCCCCTTACCCCCCAAAAAAAATCGCCCCCCCCCCCCCCCACACACACAAAAATTCCCTCCCCCCGGCGCCAGGTCCTGTCAAAATTTTCTGCATATTCCACATACCCGCCATCTCCTCAGCATCGCACAATAAAATTAGCTTTTTCAAAATCCTTCCCCCCCGATGACAGTGAAATCATTACAAATAAAAAAACCCAAAAAATCCCCGAACATAGCAAATCTACCAGACAAATGACTGTTACTAAAAAACCCTACAAAACCAAGACCCAAAAACTATTACAACAAAAAGACAAAATTGCCAAAACCCTGACCAAACGAATCCCCTTTTGGCCCATCAGCTTTTACACAGGCTTATTCATATACCACCACCATAGGGGGATATGCGTAGTTACTACCTTTTTCCCCCGATAAAACACCCCCGTAGTAAGACGAGCTGTCTTTGGGGACCCTAATGAAAGAGCCCCCAAAGTAATCAGCGGGGCTGATGACGTCACGGGCCTGTGCCGGGAAGCGCGGGGGGCCCGGAGCAGCGAGGAGGCGGCGCGGGGGGGCCGGAGCAGCGAGGACCGGAAAGTGTTTTTTCTCCCTACAGCTGGCCCCCTTACCTCCTTATATAAGACATACCCCGAAGGTAAACATACTGGGGCTTTGGGGGTAAAAAGAATGAAACGCTGTCTTTCTTGGGGGGAAACACGGGAGTTTTAAGTAGACCCCCTGCAGAAATATAAATGATTACACTGCAGTTTTATTTTATGACCCCCGGGGAAAATCATTTTTGATCAGCGCGTTCACTTTCCCCTTTTTTCTCCACCCTTTTACACCTTCTTTCGATTCTCCCCCAATTCGTCCTGCAGATTTGGACACAAAAAACTTAGACCTCACATTTCCCGCAACTCCTTTCTTAAGGTATATAAGTCCCCTCATAGACAGTATATAGATATCCCCTAGCAACAGGGAAAAGTATATTTTTCCCCTTTTTAGGGACCGGGGTAATAATATAGGGTCCCTCTCAGCAGGGATATAGATTAGGGGGCCCCCTCAGGCAGGTATATAATAAGGGTCCCCCCAGGCAGGATATAGAAAGGGTCCCCCCAGGCAGGTAATAGATAAGGGGGCCCTCAGGGAGGTTATATAGCATAGGGCTCAGGGATATATAGCGGCACACGGCATATATAACTAGGGGGCCCCAGGAGGTATTAGGGGGGCAGGCAGGGTATGCGGCCACACAGGCATTTTAGGGGCCCCGGGGTATTTTTGGGGGCACACAAGCAGGCTTTTTAGGGCACAGGCATATATGGGGGCACACAGGGAGGGATTAAGGGGGCCCCAGGGGGCAATATAGGGGCCACAGGGAGGCAGTATAAGGAGCCACAGGCGGGGAAAGGAGCCACAGGCAGGGGTAATAGGAGCCACAGGCAGGCAGAAAGGCCCCGGCAGGGGAGCATAAGGGGCCACAGGGAGGCACAAAGGGGGCCCAGCAGCAGCAAATTTGGGCCCCGGGAGGCAGTAAATAGGGCCCCCAGGCCGCAGAATAGGGGCCACAGGGAGGGACTTAAAAAAAACAACATTAAAACTCGCCGTAACTGCTTCCCGGGGCCCGGCGCCCTCTTCGTCCTCTTCACCGCGCGCTCCCCCGGCAGCTCCCGGGCGCACAGCCTATGACGCCTGTGCGCCCAGGGAGGCAGGGTCGCGATACATCACTTCATCCACGCGCCCAGCTGAGGCCAACGGGCCGCGGGGGGTCCCACCTATGAGGGGCCCGGCCCCCGCTGTTCGGGCCCGCGCTTACCGGGGGACCAGGACCTCCGGTGACGGGCCGACAGCTCGGAGCAGGGACGCTCGTCTCTGCCCACAGAAGCGGTCGAAAAGGGGGCCCCGGGGCTTCAGGCCCATGCAGCGGGCCCGGGCCCGGGGACGTTCGGGGGGGCCCCGCCTGCCCCCTTTGGACAGGGCAGAGGTAGGCGCCCCAGCGGTCGCCCACCTTTTCCTACCCGTCGTCCCCCTGGCAGAAAATAAACTGAAACAAACGATAAGAAAACCCGGGGGGGCCAGAAAAAAAGGCAGGATAGGCAAAAAAAACCAATTAACAGCAAGGAAAGAGACAGAAGAACCCTTTAAAAACCTTCCAGGAAACAAGCAAAGGAAAGGAAAGAAAAGAAACCAGATAGGGGTAGAGCTGTCAATCCCGGAGCAAGGAGCCAGGTTAACCCCGGAGGCTGGCGATTCCTGGCCCCGGCGTCGGCCCCGGAATCAAAAAGATAGCAGGGAAAAAACCCATTCACACAATGAACCAAATTAAACTATTCAAAAACCCCGGCTTACTCCAAAACGCCATGGGGCCGGCGACCAAACTCAACGCTGGGGGTTTTTTTGGCTATCATGACAGTACCCCCCCCTTTAGGGGGCCCCGGCCCCCCAACAGTCTTTTGTTTCAGAATGGACCGGGTGAATTTTTTCCCTTTTTCCTTTTTGGGGGAATGTTTTGCAGGGGAAAACCGGGGGGGGTTTTTTTTTTGGTCTGGTTCGGGGGTTTTTACTAGGTTTTTTTTTTTTTTTTTGGGGCCGTTTTTTTTAGAGTTTTAGCCCTTCCTACCCCAGACTGTGCACAGTTAAATTAAGGGCGTTTTTTTTTTTAGTTTTATCACCTGTTGGGCAGAATTCAAAGGGGGAAAACCATGGTCAGGGGCAAAAGCGGGCCGCTTGGGGGGACTTTTGTAAACGGGTAGTTGGGGAAAAAAAAATCTGAAGGAAAAGGGGGTGCCCACTACTCCCGAAAAAAGAATATTTTCAGGTTTCTAAAATTGACAGATCCCAAAATTTCCCCCGGCCCGGGGGCAGCAATTTGGAGTTTTCCCCCCCGGAGGGGGCCCAAATAGGGACAAACTTCAGCTGGTTTTAAAAGGCAATGTTCCCCAACCCCCATCAAAAAACCTAAAATTTTACTTTCCTAAAATATCATGAGCTTTTAATTACAGCGGGACCCCAAGGATGCATGTTTTTGAACACAAAGCAAAAAAGGGCCCAAACCCAAGGGTTTTAAGCAACCCCAAAATACGGGAATAAAATTTTCACGCACCCAATAAATTCAGGGCCGACAAGCAAAAGTCTTTGGGGGTTTTGAAACTAAGGTTACGGGGCAAAAAAAACTTTTTTATCAAAGTTAGGGGGTCCCTTTTACACCAGTTCCCTTCCTGGAAATTGTGCAGACGTTGGTTTTATTTTGGGGGTAAATTTTAGGCCTTTTTGGCCATCTCCCAGGAAATGGTCATTTCCCCGCAAAAAAGGCACAAGGCGTTTTTAAAACGGTGTTTTTCCTCCTGGTGGAAAGCGCCCAAAGACCCAACACCAGGGGTTTCTTCCAGAAACAGGGGGGAGATGGGGGGGAAAAGGGAACTCTCAAAGAAAAAAGAAGCTTTTTTTTAAGGGAAACCCTGACTTGAGTAAACAGTTAAACCCCCTTGCTTTTCCCTCGCCCTCTCTCTTAGTCTTTTTCCCCAATAGTCAAGCAAAGATCATAAATCACCCAGGGTCTGGGGATGGAGGGGGCCCCAAATACTTCCTTCACGTTCAGCCCAGTCCTTGTCTAAAAAGGGTTTTTAAGGGGTTTGGGGAGCCCCCCGGTAAACGTACCCCTTTTGGCGGAACCCCGGAACAGTAGTCTTCAGCCCGGGGGGCCCTGGTGAAAAGCTGCAATGGGGTCTCCGCCCGGCCACCCGGTTTGGGGGGTTACATAAACCTGCCCTTAAGCCAAAAAAAAATCGCCCCTTAGATCTCCACTCGGGGGTTTTCAGGGGGAAAAAAAAAAAAAAAAAATAAAAAAATTTCCCTTTCCTGAGGGGGCCCTGGAGGAGAGACACAACAACTGTACTTCTCACCCTCAGGGAAAATGTTGAAGAAAAAAAAAATTTAACTTGTTCCCCAAAAGGTTGGGGAATTCAGGATTTCCGCAAGCGTCAGGAAGAAAAATTTTTGATTTATGACGAATGCTGGGAATCCACAAAAACGGGGGCGGGTAGGGACACAGAGGGGGAAAGCAAGCCCAAATTTCCCCGGGGTTATTTATGGCACCCAGACGCTGCGGATTTGGGATTAAAAACCCCGCCAGGGCCCTGAAGCTGATTGGGTTCAACCATCCAAGCGGTGGGTGACCGAAAATTCTACTCATATGAACCGCGAGGAGAGTCGACGGGTTTTAGGGCCTGTTAAAAATTTAAGGGATCCGTCAGGGGGCGCACGAAAAAGACAAGACAGCTGAGGCCCTGACACTGCCCCAACCCCTTCCCTCCCTTTTTTGGGGGCCCCCCAACCCCTTTAATTTGGGGGGGGCCCCAAAACCAGAAAAAAAGAAACAATACTGAATAGCGGGGGAAAACCAAAAGGGAACCCAACAAACAACACAAACACAATAAGGGATGGTCAAGCAAAAAAATCGGTAACATGGGGAACGCGGGGTAAAAAGTCAGAAGGCAAAAAGAAAAAAACGTGAAACAGCGGGAGTAAAAAACCCAGGGAGGGCCCCGAATAAAGGGGGCGGGGTATAGGCAGAAACAAACCAAAATAACAAGAAAGGGAGAAGAGACAAAAGGGAACCCCCAAAAATTTCCTTCCAGGGGGAACAAGGAAAAAAAGGGAAAAAGGGAGGAAAGAAACAGAAGCCCCAGAAGGAAGGAGGGGTTGTCAATAAACCGGGGGCAAGGACCCAGGTTAAACCCGTGGATTGTGGACGTTTCCGGGCCCCCGGGCTGGGGCCCGGGAATTTCAATCAAATGCAAGAAAAAAACCCAGCCCCATAGTGAACAAAATGTAGCACAAAAGTCAAAAACCCGGTTTACGTCGAAACGGCCGGGCCAAAAAAACCGAACTAAATGCGGGGGGTTTTTTTTGGGGCATGATCAGGGACTTACAAACCGGGAAGGGATAAATGTGGTGCACTGTTGTCTAACTTCATACCTTCTTGGCTCACTCTACATCAGTGTTTGGTGTATAGTGTCGCCTAAGTTACTGTCCTTGTGCTAACACACACCCTTTTATACATAAGCCACACTCCCTTTCCAGGTAAGGCACAAGGATTGTCTAAAACATACAATAAACATAATTTAAGGCATGCACACCAGAATTCGTGCAGAATTCTGACATACATGAAATAATAAATCTGATCCACTGCTCCTACCAATTAGTAACTATTTGTGACTAGCAAAAATAAAGTGTGGAAAGAACTAACAAAGCATTTAAGGTATTATAGAAGTCATATTCCTTGTGATTAAAAATTAGCAATCTCTAACTATTCATGAAACATTTTAATTAATCTACTGCTTGTAAACATATTCTTTATTACTATTATTATTATTTATTTACAGTTGAAACCAGAAGTTTCCATACACTATATAAAAAGACACATCTGCATGTTTTTCTCACTATCTGACATGAAAGCAGAATAAACCTTGTCTGTTTTAGGTCAATTAGGAACCAAAATTATTTATATTTGCCAAATGCCAGAATAATGAGAGAGAATTTTTAAGGCATTTTTATTACTTTCTGCAAAGTCAAAAATGTACATACATTTCATTAGTATTTAGTAGCTTTGTCCTCAAACTGTATGACCTGGGTCAAACGTTTTGGATCCTTCCACAAGCTTCTCACAATAGTTGGTAGGAATTTTGGCCCATTCCTCATGACAGAACTAGTGTAACTGAGCCATGTTTGTAGGTTGCCTTCCTCGCACCTTCCTTTTCAGCTTTACTCATACATTTTCAATAGGATTGAGATCAGGGCTTTGTGATGGCCACTCCACAACATTGAATTGGTTACCCTTAAGCCACTTTGTAACCAGTTTGGCAGTATGCTTCGGGTCATTGTCCATTTTGAAGATCCATTTCCACCCAAGCTTTAACTTCCTGGCAGATGTCTTGAGATGTTGCTTCAGTATTGTTACATAATCTTCTTTTCTCATGATGCCATCTATTTTGTGAAGTGCACCAGTCCCTCCTGCAGTAAAACAACTTCACAACATGATGCTGCCACCCCTGTGTTGGGATGGTGTTCTTAGACTTCCAAGCTTCTCCATTTTTCCTCCAAATATAATGATGGTCATTATGGCCAATTTTAGTTTCATCAGACCACAGGACATGTCTCCAAAAATGTAGATCTTTGTTCCTGTGTGCATTTGCAGACATTAATCTGGCTTTTATATGTTTCTCTTGGAGTAGTGGCTTCTTCCTGGCAGAGTGGCCTTTCAGCCCATGTTGATACAGCACTTGTTTTACTGTGAATAATGACATGATCTTACCAGCTTCCGCCAACATCTTTACAAGTCTTTGGCTTCTGTTCTTGGGTTGATAAGCACATGTTGGACCAAAGAACGTTCATCTGAGACACAGAACTCATCTCCTTCCTGAGCAGTATGATGGCTTGATATTCCCATCTTGTTTGTACTTGCATAGAATTGTTTCTACAGATGAACGAGGCAGCTTCAGGTATCTAGAAATTGCCCGCAAAGATGATCTGATATCTTTGCTGATTTCCTTAGACTTTCCCATGATGTTACATACAGAAGCAGTTTGTTTCTGGTGTGCAATTAAAATACATCCACAGGTGTGACTCTAACTGAAAGCACAGTAATCCTAGTGTATGTAAACTTTTGACTTTGTAGAAAGTAATAAAAAATGCCTTAAAAAATTCGCTCTCTCATCATTCTGGCATTTGGCATATATAAATAATTTTGGTAATTGACCTAAAACAGGTAAGGTTTATTTTGATTTCATGTCAGTCATATAGTAAGAAAAACATGCATATGTGTATTTTTATACAGTGTATATTCTGGTTTCAACTGTATTTGTATTATAATATTTTATTGCCTGCTACTGATCAAAAATAGTAACAAAAAAGTGTAAATTAATATCTACTTCATATATAATAAAGTGTAAATGGTTATAATTGGGGTCAGTAGTAAAAAAAAGGAATGAAGACATAGGCTTCTGTATATTAAAATATAAATAATGTACGATTATAATATTGTACTGATACGGAGGCTTTTGACTGAAGAATATATTACTATAACAGCTTCAGCTGTAAGAACAGTATCATTTCATTAGCACCTATAGAACCTCCAAATCACAGGTATAGCAGCCAGAAAATGTGTGATGTGCGAATGACATTACCTCCCATAAAAGGCGTTTATGGGTTCCGACCCATAGACACACAATGGAAAATCTCCGACATTGCTGTAGCAGCCAGTAAATTAGATTAACAACTATTACATGGAAATTAATTATACACGTTGCTTGTGTGTACTAGGAGTCGCACAGAATTCATATGAGCAAGGCAGATACTGCTCTTCCCTGAATTGTCAGTGGAAGAAACTAGATGATATTCAGAGCTCTATGTGGTGACAGCTCCATCTGAAAAGCCGTCTTGTTAAAAGGTATGACAACCTACAAGCTCCTCTACATAAATATAAATATATCCCGGCTGTATGTGTGCACAAAACAATGTCAATATTTCTCTTCTGCTCGACGAAAACTCCACAGTGGAATCTGTGATCCCGTTTCACCTTTTCCGGTCAGTTGCTGCAGAGAATGAGGTTACAATAGACTCACGCACACTGGCTCGCACGCCCTCTCCTTCCCTCCCCACTCTCCCTATTGATTTATTTATTCTTGCTGTTTGTTGTGTGTAAGACTTTGCGTGCCGTCCTCCTAATGTTTTCATCGATGTCGGGACCTTGGTATAAAAACATGCCTATCGTTGTACGCATTTCCCCCACGGTCCCCTCCACACCCTCCCTTCACTGCTCTCTTTCTCTCTTCCTCTCTCTCTCTCCTTCTTCTGCCCCCAGCAGCTCCCGCTCCTCTGTTTACCTCATGCCTTATTTCCCCTTTTATATTTCATGTCCCGGGATGTCAGAGGCTGTGAATTTAATATTGATTTCCTAAAGTACTTTTACTGTAACATGTCATCTCAGATTAGGAGCTGTGATGAGAGGCGAGGGCAGTCAGATGGATTTGCACGCAATGTGGTCGCCTTCTCTCTGGCTCCTTACCCGGCCACATGCTTTATTTATAAGGATGACTGAATGCAAGGTGGGGGTGGAGGGGCCACAGACAGCCCGCGGCGGCTCTCCCCACCTGCAGCTATCTGGGAGTCTTCTTGGGGGCTGTGTGTGTGTATCTTCTGATTTTCAAAGCCTAAGTGTATCTTAGAGATGTATCATTGGCTGCAATGTAAACAGACAGATGAGTCTATGAATTGAATTAGGCCCCAGTGGTTCAAAGCGGCTGGTGCAGGAGAAAAACTGTGACTCATCTATTCTCTGCAGATGGTATATTCATCATTGTTTTTACTAATTATAGAAATTTCTGCTTTTAATGATTTTTTTTTTTTAACTCTTTTTTATTGGTTTTCCAATTATTATATAGTCAATAACATATAACATGAAAGATGAAAATGAATCACACATATATGCCTTTGGTAGTACCGATGTTTTTTTAATAACTCCTAAGGACAATGCACTTTTACCTCTGAATGGGTTTCACAGAAAAACTAATGCATATCCTACACAATATTTAAAGCCTTCCCCTTTAAACAGAAACAGGCAGATGCACAGAACCTTACATTTTTTGTTTTTTCTTTTTTCAAGAACTGATACAGTTTTCTGGATAGTTTAAAGGGGTTGTCTCACTACATTGAGTCATCTCACCTCATTTCTGTTTTCTTGGTTTCATTTTGAATTCAGGGGCGTGTTTGCGGGCTTCCACTAGGCTGCAGTAGAAGCCAGGTCTGTAGCTATAGCAACCAGTGCTGGGAGCCTATCAGGAGAGATCAAACGGGTCTGTAGCTATAGCGACCTGAGGAGCTGATGCAGCTCATACAAGAGGGGATATCTAGGAATAGGTAGGACACTGTTAATGGACATATACTGCAAAGTGACTTGTTTTTGCAAGATCTTGAACATAAAAAGCAGCAATCCCTGTAGTGAGACAACCCCTTTAAGTTCACAAAGTGGATGCAAAGCTTGATGGTTACAACACACTACTAAAGGTTGCACTATTCTCATTCACATAATATCTCGGCCACACGTTGTAGTTATCTATCAGGTTAAATACAGCTGCGGCAGAGCAATAGGAATTTGGGGAAAAATATCTTTTCACCATGTTTGGTCTAATTTATGTCAATATAGTTTTTATGGTCTACCATTTTTGAAATTGTGGCACTCCATTGACTTTAAGCACCATATTTAAAACTGCATGTAGAAAAACACACTAACAAGAGCACAGTCATACTGAGGGTGACTGTAGTCCGGCGTCCTTTCAGCCCAAAAACTGGCGCAGCCCTGTTCTGTAGATTTATAATCAGCTGCACTCCAAAATTAGGTGCATTATCAGGCGTCTGCGACACTTTGTAATGCGCCTGAGATCAGGGCCGTCCTGGGGATGCGTCACACCGCAACCATATGATTTTACACAAAGATAGCATGCAAGATAGTGAAGATAGAGTGCTGTGAATTAGTAATAAATCAGGGGGTGGAGTGGAGGGAGGGGGTGTAGCAATAGTTAAAAATACCAGGGAGAAAGGAATAAAAACTGAAAAATCTCTAAATTGCATGCGACCAATGCCAGGAGTCCTGACCAACAAAATAAATGAACTAGAATTACTAATAGCTAAGAAAAATATGACATAGTGGGGATACTGAGACATGGCTGGACGAGAGCTCTGACTGGGCGGTTAACCTCCAGGCTTACAGTCTATTTAGAAAGGATCGTAAAGACCGAAAGGGGAGGTGTCTGTTTCTCAATGTAAAATCCTGTCTGAAGCCAACACTGAGGGAAGATATAGGTACAGGTAATGAACAAGTGGAATCATTATGGGTAAATATACAAGGGGGTAACAATAACAATATAATACTAACAGGGGTCTTCTATAGGCCCCCAACTATAACAGAACCCATAGAAGAGGTACTCCTCAGACAAATCGATGAGGCGGCTAATCAGAATGAGGTTATTATATGGCGACTTAACTATCCAGACATCAATTGGGAATCTGAAACCTGTAGCTCTCACAAAGGAAACAGGTTTTTGTCAATAACTAATGATAATTACCTTTGCCAAATGGTGCAAGAACCGACTAGAGGAAAGGCCCTTCTAGATTTAATATTGACTAATAGACCTGACAGAGTAACAAAGGTTCGGCACCTGGGAAATAGTGACCATAATATAATAAATTTCCGTTTATTTTCAATAGAGTTTTTTGTCAAGGAGCCACAAAAACACTGAATTTTAGGAAGGCTAATTTTATTCTGCTTAGGGAGGCCCTAAACCGTATTGACTGGGACAATGTGTTTAAATATGGCAGAACTAATAATAAATGGGATATTTTTAAAAACATCCTAGGCTACCACTGTGAGAGGTACATACCTTATGGTAAAAAAATAATTAGAAACAGGAAAAACCCAATGTGGATCAACAGGGATGTAAAAGAGGCAATAAAAACAAAAAGAAAGCGTTTCACCTACTAAAACAGGAGGGTAGTGAAGAGGCACTAAGAAGCTATAGGGAAAAAAATAAAGTGTGTAAAATAAAGATAAGGAAGCAAAGCTGGAGACGGAAAGACATATCGCCATAGAAAGTAAAACTAACCCCAATAATATTTTTAACTATATAAATAGTAAAAAATAAAACAGAAAATGTTTGGCCCTTTGATAAATACTGAGGGAGAGACAGTAGAGGACGATGAGAAAAAAGCAAACCTATTAAACACTTTTTCTCCACTGTATTTACCGAGGAGGGTGAGCTTCCTGTTGAACAGAGGGATGAGTAAACTCCAACTTAAAAGTTTCTTGTCTTACCCAAGTAAGAAATGTAGCTCCGTCTTAAGAAGATTAAAATAGACAAATCCCCAGGTCCAGTTGGCATACACCCACGTGTCCTAAGGGAGTTAAGTGATGTCATAGATAGGCCCCAATTCTTAATATATATGGACTGTCTAATAACTGGGTATGTCCCAAAGGATGGCGCATAGCAAATGTGGAGCCAATATTCAAAAGGGTGTCAAATAGTGATCCTGGAAACTATAGGCCGGTAAGCTTAACCTCTGTTGTGGTAAAATGTTTGAAGGTTTTCTCAGAGATGCTATCCTGGAGTATCTCACTGAAAATAAATGTATAACGCCGTTCCAGCATGGGTTTATGAAGGATCGGTCCTGTCAGACTAATCTCATCAGTTTATATGAGGAAGTCCAGTGCTAGACTGGATCGGGGTGAGGCACTGGATGTCATATATCTAGATTTTTCTAAAGCATTTGATACGGTGTGCCACATAAAAGGTTGGTAAGTAAAATGAAGAATGCTTGGACTATAGAAAAACGTGTGCAAGTGGGTAAGCAACTGGCTCACTGATAGAAAACAAAGGGTGGTAATTAATGGTGCATACTCAGACTGGATCGCTGTTACTAGTGGGGTACTAGTGGGGTACCACAAGGGTCAGTATTGGGCCCTATCCTCTTTAACATTTTCATTAACGATCTTACACCATGGGTTGCACAGTAGAATATCGATCTTGCAGACGATACAAAGCTCTGTAAAGTAATCAACACAATAGAGGATAATGTGTTATTACAAGGGATCTGGATAGGTTGGAGGCCTGGGCAGGGAAATGGCAGATGAGGTTTAACACAGATAAATGCAAGGTTATGCACATGGGGAAGAGAAATCCATTACATGACTACATGTTAAATGGAAAAAGGCTGGGTAAAAGTGACATGGAGAAGGACTTGGGAATCCTGGTGGACAGTAAACTTAATTGTAGCAGCCAGTGTCAGACAACAGCTGCCAAGGCAAATAGGATCATGGGGTGCATTAGAAGGGGCATAGAGGCACATGACGAGAACATTATTCTCCCATTAATACAAGTCACTGTTTAGACCACACATGGAATATTGTGTACAGTTTTGGGCACCAGTGCACAGGAAAGACATTGTAAGAGCTTGAACAGGTACAAAGGCGGACAACAAAAATAATAAAAGGACTGGGTGGACTACAGTACCCAGAAAGATTAACAAGATTAGGGTTATTTAGTTTAGAGAAAAGACGGCTTCGGGGGGACATAATAAATATGTTTAAATACATCAAAGGTCAATATAGAAATCTCTCCAAGATTTATTTATACCCAGGACTGTATCTAGAACAAGGGGCATCCTCTACGTTTCTTGAGGAACGAAAAGTTTCTAAAATAAACATAGAAAGGGATTCTTTACTGTTACAGCGGTGAGACTGTGGAACTCTCTGCCAGAGGAACTTGTCATGGTGAATTCACTAACAGAGTTCAAAAAGGGTTTGGATGCATTTCTGGAGTGCAATAATATAACAAGTTATAGTGTCTAGGATTCTGGAGAGGGGTCATTGATCCAGGGATTTTTCCGATTGCCAGATTGGAGTCGGGAAGGAATTTTTCCCTAAAATGAGGACAATTGGCTTCTACCTCATTGGGGTTTTTTGCCTTTCTCTGGATCAACACCTTAGCACAACAGGCTGAACTGGATGGACGTCTCGTCTTTTTTCGGCCTTACAAACTATGAAACTATGAAACTATTTATGATTGGAGGACGCCAAAACTGGGTGCATTACTGCTAGAACAGGCACACCAAGTTAAAAGTGGTTTACCTGAGTCTGATTTGGCGCTTTGGAGCTAGAAAGCACTAAAGCCATGACCCGCAGTAGAACAGGTTAATAGATTCAGTCGCATTCTAAGCTACATATGCACGAAAAAAATGACGCCTAAGTGCCAAAAATCATATATGTCGCCCTAAGTCTTTAATTCCCATCTCTAATTTTATATTAAAGAGAATATTCAAAAATGGCAAAAACGCATATTCTGTCAATTTTTTATGTTGGACATATGAGCAAAGTCCATGCCATAAAAAGTACAGTTCATCTGTATTGAAAAGACCATAGGACAAGCGTAGAACAGTGATGAACTGCTGTGTTAGGCTATGTTCACACGATGTACTGCGTCGTGTGCAGTACGCGCCACAGTACATTGTGTCTTTCGGGAGCTTGCGCTAATATGTGCGTACTCCCGTGGCACGGGGGTGCCGGAAGCCCACCCATTGACATTCACTTATCTCTCCACGGGTCCTATACGATCATAGGAAGCCTAATCCATAGTTCTCTATGAGAACTGTGGATTCCCGTAATTTCATCTCACTCGTATTAGAGTGCAAATATGCAGCAAAATTAGGCCGTGTGAACATAGCCTTAAATCCAAAGAAGTCGAAAGAAAGTATCCAATTTGTCGTAGTTTAAGAGAGGAAAAAAATCTTCCCTACTGAAATCCAGGCATGCAAGTCGCATTGTAATGGATTTTACATTTCAATATTATAAGCAATGATGACTAAGCTCTAGAAATGGCCTTTTGATTTTATACTGTGGGTAGATTTATGAATACTGGATTTATAAAGACCCCTATACAACCACACTATAGTCCCAACACATTTGTAGTATACAGTTGTGATATATTTCATTTTCACCCTAAAAATGTATGCTCAGTTGTATGAAAAAACATATGCATTGCTATCAGATGCATAGGACTGCATTATCATGGCAGAAATAGCATCAAGATGTTAACTTGCTAAACATAGGTTAGGAGAGTATTCTTTCGCCATACATTTGGCCCATAGACATATATGAGTATATTGAGCCTTAGGCTAGGTTCACACGGCTTAACTGCGGGCGTAATTTCGCCCCGCAATTACGCCGTGTGGACGGGGGCGGGGCGGGAGCGGGGGAGTGAGCGGGGGGCCGGCACTTCGCCGGCCCATAGACAATCACTGCTAAGCGGCGCGTATACGCCGCTAGAAAGTGACATTCAATTATCTCCCCGCCCGGCGGCTTCGCCGGGCTGGAAGAGGAGACGTAATCCATAGTTCTCTATGAGAACTGTGGAATTACCGTAATGAATGGGCCGATTTCGGCCCGTAATTGGCGCACTTCGGCGCGTAATTACGGACCGAAATACGGCCCATTTTAAGCCGTGTGAACCTAGCCTTAATTACACAAATCACATTTGTCATTTGTGTGAATAGAAGGAGGTGTGGTTTCTAAATATCCAAAATCTGATCTAATTTAGGTCATGTTTAACCGGTACAGATTTTTTTCTTTTATACCATAGCTAAAGTGGGTCCTGAAAAAATGCATCTAAAACTGCATCAACTGCTGTGTAAAACCAGCTTTATGAAGCTAATCATCACATTACTGAGTGGCGGAGAACAATGTCAGGTTGTAATGGGCGTTGGCAGGAGCCTGCCTCTAGTTTAACATTATGTTTGACCATGGGTCAAAACATGTACGTTATAACATATAAGCTAAATGTCTGCCAAATGTGCACTGCTTTGAGCAGACATTTGACATCCATTTTTTTGTTTTGTTTTTTTAAAACTAGCTTTTCTACTGGATGTCACCCATTTTTCCTTGCAATTTAATTGGGTAGGTTTAATTATATTTTTATGACAGCTACAAATATATACATTTACAACATGGGCACATACACTAGGATGCTTTTTCCATTGACATACACTTTAAAAAAAATTGTATGCTGTCATACATACATTTTTGTTCAACTTGAAAAAACGCAGCGCTCCGCATCTTTCATCTGTTAAAATTTTACAGATATTTAATGGATAATATAAGAACGGATAGAATGTACGTTTCACATCCGTCTATACGTTAATGTATATGTTTTTATTGTGTCACACTGCCAGATAACGAATCAGTCATCCATTCAAAATAACGTAGTGTGCACTAAGCCTTAGGCTATGTCTACAATGCAGTGGACAAAAAACGACCTGAAAACGAATTACTAAAAACGTTCATGAAACTGAGGCTATGTCCACACTGCACAGGATTACGATCGTATCTCCGGCGCTTTTCGTTTTTTAAAAGCGCCGCAGATACGATCGTCAGTGTGGTGCCATAGACGGCAATAGAAAAGACGAGTTGCTGTCTACACAGCTCGTCTTTTCTCTGCCCGTCTTTCGGCAGCGGCGTATTATACAACATGTTGTATAATACGCCGGTGCTTCTCGTCTTCTTGTCGTCTTCTCATACAATGCTATTGTATGGGGGACGTCGGGAAAACGAGAAGCGGCCGCGGCTTTTGCACAAAGCGTGACAAAAGCCGCGGTCCTGCATCAGAGAGAGAACGGCCGCTTTTGGGACCGTTTTTTCTCTGATGCAGTGTAGACATAGCCTAAGTCTTCTGTCCACTGCCTGTCAAAAGCAGCTGAAAAAACGGCCGTTTTTTGGTGCGTTTTTTGGAGCGTCTTTGCTCTGCTTTTTAATGTATGCACAAATTAAGCCATTGGATGTAAGCTACACCCTACAGGTGGAGTTAACATGTTAAGTAGTCACTTCCTTTAGATCACTGTAGCCATTTTGAGCACATTGTCCGTTGTGTGCTACTGCTTTATTAAATTTTGCACAAGATTCTTGCACTAAAATCCACATTATCTTTCCATACAGCAAGATAACTGTATTAGCATCAAAATCTGTAAAGAAAGGGATTTTAGCGGCAAAATCCCCAAAAAAGCATTATTGCGCCAAATTCGGTAAAAAAAACTATTTTTAGTGTCAGAAGTGAAAATTTTTAAAGATATTGATCTTAGCGCCCAAATCCGTAAAAAAACGGATTCTGGCGGCAAAATCCGTAAAAAATTTATTTTTTGGCGTCAGAAGCGAGATCACTTTATTAGCGCCAAAATATGTTCAGTAAAGGATTTTAGTGCCAAAATCCATAAAAAAAAAACGGATTCTGGCGCTAAAATCCGTTAAAAAAACGTATTTTGGGCGTCAGAAGCGAGATAACTTTATAAGCGCCAAAATCAGTTAAGAAAAGGATTTTAGATCCATAATCCGTAAAAAAAAAAACGGATTCTGGCGCCAAAATCCGTAAAAAAAAATATTTTTGGCGCCAGAAGCGAGATCACTTTATTAGCGCCAAAATATGTTCAGTAAAGGATTTTAGTGCCAAAATCCATAAAAAACGGATTCTGGTGCCAAAATTCGTAAAAAAAAAGTATTTTTAGTTATAGAAGCGAGATTACTGAACATATTTTGGCGCTAATAAAGTTAAGGATTTTAGTGCCAAAATCCGTAAGAAAAAAAAGGATTCTGGCGCCAAAATCCGTAAAAAAAACTTATTTTTGGCGTCAGAAGCAAAATAACTTTATTAGCGCCAAAATATGTTAAGAAAAGGATTTAGCACTAAAATCTGTCAAAAAATGGATTCTGGCGCCAAAATCCATAAAAAACTTATTTTTAGCGAAAAATATATGAATTGCACAAAAATCGTTAGCGGCCAAAGCATGATCATTTTATTACAAAAGGTACAAAAAAGGACTCATCAGACACTTGTATGCAAATTTGATAAGATATAACCTTTATTAACACCCACTATAGGTGGAACTTGGGTCTCTGGGAGGGTTTTCATTGAAAAATCGCGGCAAAAAATGCGTGAAAACGTGCCAAAAAACGCGCCAAAAGACGTCCGGCGTTTTACATAGACTCCTGTAGTAAATTTTCTGCCCGGCTCTGGCGTTTTTTAGAGCATGTTGCAAAAGACGACCAGTAAAAAAAATGAGCAGAAAAAAGAAGCTCAGTGTAGACAGCAGGAGGGTTTTACATTAGAAGTCTATGGGAGATGATTACAGTCGTTTTTACAGCGTTTTTAGAAAACGAAAAATTCTGAAAAAGCGGACGTTTTTCTGTGCAGTTTAGACAGAGCCTTAGTCTGTATGCAGTGGTGTGAGTAGAGCCCATTGGTCGCCATCGCAAAATGAGTTAGTTCTCACCACATAATGACACAAAACTGAAATCGCAGCATAAAAGTAAAAAATAAAGATATAAATATTAGCGGCACGTATATCAAAGAACTCACAAAGTTCTGCTAGCAAGCAGAAAGCCATCAACTTGCTTCACCTTACAAGAATACATAATCTTCTTGGACTCTAGTGAGTCCCCTCAGCCCCTGAGCCCCATTGTTATGCCTGCTATGGCTAGAGTGATGTTTGTATGTCTGTATGTCTATCACCTTGTCACTTGATTTAATAGATTCCACAGAGGAAAAGGGTAAATCTTTAATTTATTGGTTTACCTTTGCTTTGGTCCATTTTTGCAAAATAAAAAACAAGTAAGTTTCAATGTGTTGCTAAGATGACTGTCCAAGGGTAAATCACATACAGAAGAACTGTGAGAAAAAAATTGCTGCTATTCCACAAAAATCCACAGGGAAGTCCACAGCGGCAAACCTGGACTAAGGGTTTTGGATCCCTTTCTTAGATGCACGTTCAAATATGTGTTTCGAACCCAAAATGGACCCAAACACGCATCTAATAATGTGCAGTGTGATTATGTAACTTTCAATGTAAAACACACATCGGCATTCAGTCGAGTGGTCGCCGATACGTGTCTACATGTGTCTTTCTGATGCGTCTTCCGGATTCATCTAATGATTTGACATGTCAGTTCTTGATCTGTTTGATGCAGCAGACGTCCTATTTAAAACTATAGGGTGCGCTCCTGCTGCAGCCAACATGCATCCAAATATGCACCTGTGTGTTGGATGTGTTTACGCAGCGCTTTTGGATGCTTTTTTCAGATCCAACATGCCATGTGCACATACATGTATATTTTGGTGCAGCTTTTGTACAGAAAACTACTGATGGTGTAAAGCAAAAACGCTATATATACCTTCCCCGGCGATCCTGTGCCAACTCATTTTTGGTCTCTTATTTGTCTTTGTACATTTGCCCTCAGATAAAGCCAACATTGCTTGAAGCCTAGTGTACGACCATCAGAATAACAGGTAACCATTACCATGGGAGATCCAGGAGAGGTGAGTATAGTGGGGGGTAGGAGTTTTATTTATTTTTTGTCTTGCAGATTTCTCTAATGGCTTTGTTATAGATTTTAACTTTCCCATTTAACGCGATGAATATAATCTACAATCAGTTGGCATAAAAAATTTACATGCTGTGGATTTCAAATCGGCATTGCAGGTCAATTTTCAAGTAAAAAATGTCAACAGTATGTGAAAAACAGCTCTGAAAAGTCTTAAATATTTGTATTGCATTACATTCACCTTTAGATTTTCTGTCCACAAATCTGTATGGAAAATATGCAGCAAATCTACTCACTTGACAGCCGTTCAGAGTGCTCAATTGATTTAATGACAGGTTCTCTCTATAGGATGTTCACCACATGGCAGATTTGTTGGAAAAATGATTGCAGATTTGCTCCATACAGATGAATAAGCTCGTTTCTGCAGCATTTCTGCAATGAATCTGCTGTGCATGAATGTACCTATGTAAAGAGATTACCAGCCAAGCTTCTGGTGAATAGTGGTTACGGGACCTTTATTATAACACAATAGTTGTAATACACTTGAGTTGGTTTAATACAATGCTTGCATATAGGTCATCTATATCTTGGGGGTGGTGCATCCACTGTGCTAATTCCTGAAGCCTCAGTCCACCCTTCGATTACTCTGTATAGGGTCTACCCCCATCACTGTATGATACCTGTGCAACAGAAAAGCACAGCAGTGTGTTTGTGTTTTTTCTTTGTATTAATTGCTGATATGTTATATAGTCTCCACGCGTCAGAAGATAAACACTCAACGAAAATCAACAGATGAATGTCTTTTTTTCTCATGATAAATGATAATTATGAAAATATTACAATCTGCCTTTTCATATTTTGATCAATCTGGATTATTATGTAATACAACTGAGTCCTATTACATGTTGCCATTCCAAACAAAGCAGCTTTATTACTAAGGGGAAAAATGTACATGTTGCTTACTAAATGTTGACAACCATTATAGGGCATCACTTGGCTCAGTAGTGTTACTCATTCCAGCAATGTCACATTGGAATTGCAAGTCCGCATCATTGCACTGGGCTCGTCTAAGTCAGCGTCATTGCACTAGGCTCGTCTAGGTGAGGCGTCTTCAGCCTGTGACTGGTCACTAAGGCTGCTTTCACACAGTGCGGTTTTTGTGCGTTTTTTATGCAGTTTTTGGGATGTGTTTTTTTGTGCAACAATGTATATCATTAATTGCTGTACCTTCCTGCACAAAAAACGCATTCAAAACCGCACCGTGTGAAAGCACCCTAAGGCCTCGTTTACACGGCTTATTTGGGCGCGGATTGGAGCCGTACTGCCCGCCGTATTTGCGATGCAGTATGGCTCCAATCCGTCCCAGTAACTACGGTAATCCACAGTTTTCATAGAGAGCTATAGATTCCGTCTCTCCTCCCCGCTCGGCGAATCCGACGCGGGGGGAGAAAGTGACATGCACATTATTTACGGCACGTACGAGCCATAGATAATGACAGTCTATGGGGCCGGCGAGGTGCCAGCCCCCCAATTACGCCGGCAATAAGCCGTGTGAACCTAGCCTAATGCTAGGTTCACACTGTTGATTTCAGAACTGATTCACATCGGATTTCCGATGTAAATACGTTCCGAAATCCGTTGCAAATCAGTTGCAAATAAGTGTCACTAAGTGTGGCATGTATTTGGCACTGATTTCCCGACAGATTTCATATCCCCATTCATATATGGGGTGAATCCGTCCGGAAATAAGTGAAATGCTCATTGTTTTTCCGGACGGATTGCGGCCGCAATCCGGCATGGAAATACGTGTTGTCTGAACGACGTCCCGTATTTCCCATTAAAACCAATATTAAATGGCCGGGTACTTGGTTGTAACTGATTTCGCAACGGATTTGCGGCCATAAATACGGCTGTAAATCCGTTGCGAAATAAGCCGTGTGAACGAGCCCTAAATGTGAAGCTACACCCAGCTAACAGCTGTAGAGCCACAAGTTGGAGACCGCCACCTAATTTCCATTGTTCATTTATGAGCATGTGAGAGATTTGTTGCAGAATTTCCCTTGCTCATCCAATTCCTATAAAGTCGATGCACAGGCTGCAGGAGAAACCCATGCACATGCACCGAATGGATTTTTAAGTTGTAGAAATTTCTGCCACATGACATCGTTGTGTTATTATTGTGGCAGCCTTATAGAATTCATACATGTGATGGGAACTCTAAAATCAAGAAGGATCGCTCACTGACCCCAAATAGCCACTAGTGACCTATAAACTATGTGACTATTGTTTAGCGAGTCCCCAATAGCACACTTCTAAAGCGTTCCCCCCTCTGCTGTGATGCTACTCAGCATAATTAAGATTTCTTCCAGTGACTGTGATTTTTGGCAGACATGGTAGCTCTACATAGTCAGCATTGTTCCATGGTGCACAGACAGGTACACACCAACAGCGTCCCAAGGCAACAAAAGATAAAAACAGCCAAACGGATTTTTATTTTCTGAAAAGCAGAGTAAAGGTTTTCCCGCTGCTTTCACTTCTCTTTTTTCCATTTCCACTCTTGCTCGGCATGCTGGCCTTTCTTGTTCAATAT
Source organism: Phyllomedusa bahiana (assembly GCA_025379985.1). NCBI lineage: Eukaryota > Metazoa > Chordata > Amphibia > Anura > Hylidae > Phyllomedusa > Phyllomedusa bahiana. The sequence continues at coordinate 38,627 of JAODAL010022944.1, read as the reverse complement.
ATATTTTTTAATGTTCTATCTCTCACAACTTTTAAAGCATCTGGGACAATGCATCCGTATCTGCAGAAATAGCAAGTTCAATTTCCAAGCTGCAGGATCCCTTTCCAACCCCCAAATCTCCAATTCAGAGTTGTTTCACTTACTCGCAGATGTCTGTGTTCTCTCTCAATTTTCCCCTTCTCCACTGAAAGCAGCACACGGCGAGCTGCCTATTACAACCTCAATACTGCTGATTAGATGCTGGGGCTTTTTATATAAGCCTCTTATTCCTTGCACCTCTGAGCTTCCATCACAAAAGAACATTGAAGGGGAGTTCTGAGCACTGATCAGCACTAAGCAGGGGCTGACTGGCAGTTTTTTTGGCTTGGGAAAAATGACTCTAACTTGCTCATATATCAAACAGTAGCACACTGGACATTTGCTGGTCAGCCTGTTGTAAAATAGCAGTGATTCAGAAAACAACAGTATGCCTCAACCACTGCAGAACCGCTTGGGACAATACCATCTAAGCGCCTCTGTATTTAAAGAGGTTGTCTCGCTACACTGATTCATCTCACCTCAGTCCTGTTTTCTTGGTTTCATTTTGAATTCAGGGGTGTATTTACTGGCTTCTACTAGGCTGAAGTAGAAGCCAGGTCTGTAGCTATAGCAACCAGCGCTGGCAGCCTATCATGAGAGATTAAACAGGTCTGTAGCCATAGCGACTTGAGGAGCTGAAGCAGCTTAAACAAGAGGGGATATCTCAGAATAGGTAGAATATTGTTAATGGACACATATTGCAAAGTGACTTGTTTTTACAAAATCTTTAACATAAAAAGCAATCCATGTAGTGAGACAACCCCTTTAAAGGATCCGACCTACAAACTAACAACGCTGTTCATGTAATTTACAAGTATGTATTCAAACATTCATGTCAATAGTTCTGCTAAACAGTCTACAGTCTGTTTTAAATGGCTGATAACCGGGAACAATAGCTTGCATTCAAGGTTGGAAGAGAATGTATTAAACAGTTATGAGTAATTCATCTCTCAAGGAGGTATTGCAGGAACAGTCTAGCAGAGAGTCAGCAGGCAGATGTTAAAGGGGTTGTCTCACTGTAAGGATTGCTTTTTATGTTAAAGTCACTTATGTTAAACAAGTCACTTTGCAATATATGTCCCTTAACAGTGTCCTACCTATTCTGAGATATCCCCTCTTGTATGGGCTGCATCAGCTCCTCAGGTCGCTATTGCTACAGATCTGCTCAATCTCTCCTGATAGGCTGCCAGCACTGGTTGCTATAGCTACAGACCTGGCTTCTACTGCAGCCTAGCGGAAGCCAGTAAACACGCCCCTGAATTCAAAATTAAACCAAGAGGACTGAGGTGATATGAATCAATGTAGTGAGACAACCCATTTAATTGCTTGTGCAGCTCGGCACAGTTGTGGATGATGGTCACTCTCCTGTAATGTATTGTGGAGATATTCCTGTGAAAGAAAATTCCAAGGGAATGATAAGAATAGATGTTACTCTAATGAACAGATTTATATACTCAGATACATACAATATTACGTTATATCTTTCTGAGACAATAATTATCCTTTTCATCTGCAAAAGGTTGATATTTGTGGGATCCTGTGACACCATGGCTAAAGCTCTTTATGAACATGATTGACTGGTCATGGTTAAACATTTGGGAAATTGGCTCCTTCTTAGTAATTTATAATTTACAAGATTATCTCCTTGGCTGCACAATTTAAACACACATACATAAATACACATTTATTTATCAGTGTCAGATTTGTGATGTTCAGGCTATGTAAGTAGACATTTATTGCTATATACCTTAAAAAAGATGCCCTGCTTAAAGGATGTGTAACGGTCAGTGGTAGTGGATCCACTGGACCACTGCAAGCAATGGTGTCAGCCACGCCAGGGAGCGGAGTCTAAGTAGGTCCGGTTTTCACCAGAGCCCGCCGCAAAGCGGGATGGACTTGCTGCGGTGGATTGCTACCAGGTCGCTACCCCTGACGTGACTTGCTTGCGGTGGCTGCTGAGGTGCAGCGTGGTACAGAATCATGAGGCAGACTCGTAGTCAGAGACAGGCGGCAGGTCAGGACAGGCGGCAAAGGTTCGTGGTCGAGGGACGGAGGCAGAAAGGTACGATACACGGTAATGGCAACAAGACACAATGGAACGCTTCCTCTCTAGGCACAGGGCACTATCAATTTGGCAAGGTGATAAGGAAGGGGCAGGACTTAAATAGGGTCAGCGCCCGGTGAGACCAATCACCGGCGTGCTGTCTCTATAAATCGAGCTGCAGTACCGCGCACGCCTGCTAGGGGGCGAGCGCACGTCCAGCCAGCAGCAGAGTCACACGCCGAAGCACAGCAGGAGCGTGGCAAGGTAAGTGAAGGGAGCTGCGAGTGTGCCTGCAACCCGACCCTGGAGATGCTCCATCACAGCCAGAATTCAGATAATTATAAGAAAATTTGGCCAAGGAAAGGAGGTCAGCTTAGTAGTCTTGATGGGCCGAGACAAAATGGCATAGGTAGTTCCCTAATATAAGGATGAAGTGAGGTAAAATCCCAAATAATATGAATATGAGTCAAGATTCAAGTTGCATGGATGCATCGGAGGACATTGATTCCTCTGACTCAGGAAGCACTGAGACAGGTACATTGAATGATAAAAGACTGTTACGGGTGTCCACAGCTCCGTCCCCGCAGCCGGAAGTTCTCCATCAGCACTTACCTCGCTACGCTCCTGTTCCGGTCCGGGCGCGCGGTACTGCGGCCAAATTTAAAGGATCAGCGCGCCGATTATTGGTCTTCTCGGGCGCTGATCCTATTTAAGCCATGCCCTTTCCTAGTAGCCTTGCCGAATCGATAGTGCCCTGTGCCTAGAGAGGAAGCGTTCCATATTGTGTCTAGCGTTATCCTGTGTACCGTACCTTCTGCCTCCGTCCCTCGACCACGAACCTTAACCGCCTGTCCTGACCTTTTGTCTGTCCCCGACTACAAACCACTGTCGCCTGTCCTGACCTTCTGCCTGTCCCCGACTACGAGCCTGCCTAACAATCCTGTACCACGCCACACCTCGGCAGCCACCGCAAGCAAGTCACGTCAGGGGTAGCGACCTGGTAGCAATCCGTCGCCGCAAGACCATCCCGCTTTGCGGCGGGCTCTGGTGAAAACCGGACCTACTTAGACTCCGCTCCCTGGCGTATCTAATACGATCGCTTGCAGTGGTCCAGAGGATCCACTACCACAGACCGTTACAGACAGTACAGAAAAAGTGCGGTTAGGTGGAGAGATGAGGGTGCAATACCAAAAAACGATCTAGAAAAAAAGGAAAGAAACATAGAAGCAAACAACATACCCTGACCAACGACCGGATTTTACATCTGTAAATATAGAGGACAGTGTAAATGTGTTATCACCAATAATTTTATCTCAAGCACAACGAGAAGTCCTAACTAAAGGATTTAATTTTTTCTCCAAACAATGACTTCAATAACTTTAACATCAGTTTTGGCCTTCCTGGCAGAGCCCAATTTTTGAAATCTGACATGTGTCACTTTATTAGAGAATAACTTTTTGACACTTTTACCTATCCATGTGATTCACAGACTGTTTTTTTCGTGACACATTGTATTTTAAGATAGTAAGAAATTTTGGTCAGACAATTCTTATTTATTTGTGAAAAATATCAAAATATCGTGAAAATTTAGAAAAATTGGCCATTTTCAAACTACTACTGTAGATTGGCATTATTTTTTAAATGGTTCTTTTTACGACATTAAGGGGCTTAGAAATGTAGTAGTAATTTTTCCAATTTTTGCATCACCATAGTCTGAGAGCCATAACCTTTTTTATTTTTCTGTGAAAGGGGAGATCTCTCCTTAGGAAAGCACCTGTATAGGTGTGTGGAGATTAGAAATTGCCTTTTTGCACTCCACAAAGCATCTGCATATCACAAGGCATTATGGGAAAGGAGCTGAGAAGCTCTAGCGCCCTCCATTGGATGTAACAAATCCTCAATTTGCTTTTGACCCACTGGATCTTTGGAAAGCAAGAAAGGATTTTTTGCCAAGCCAGCATCACTCATCTGTAGACAGGCTGTTTCGGGGTGTTTGCCCCTCGTCAGTACAGAGCAGAGTGATGCTAGCTTGGCTGAGTGGGAGGCAATGAGTAGCTCAGAAAGGGTAGCAATTTTGGGGGGACAAGGCTTTTTGATCAGTTTTTAATCCGTTTTTTTTGGAAGGCAGGGTAAAGAAAATACTGCAGTCCTAGTAGTGTTCTTTAGTTTTATTTTTAACAGCACTCACCGTGCAGTATAGGTGACAAGTTAGTTTTACTTTGTGGGTCGGTACAATTACAATGATTCTCAATTTGTATGGTTTATTTTATGTTGAAGTGCTTTAAAAAAAAGTGTTTTTTTTGTGTAAAACAATATTTATGCACCGCTATTGTCTGATAGCCATAACTTTTTTATTTCTCCATATACAGAACTGTTAAGGGCTTTCTTTTTTCAGGATGAACTGACTCTTTAATTGATACCACTTTGGTGTTTATATGAGTTTTTGATTGCTCTTTATTCCATTTTATGTGCTGTGGGATGAACAAAAATTGTAGTTCTGTGACTGTTTTTTTTTTTATGGCATTCACCATGCAGTTTAATTAACATAACAGATTTATAGGGTAGGTCATTACGCATGCAGCAATACCAAATATGATTACTTAATTTATCTTTGATCTTTTTTGGGGCAATGGGTATTTGTAAAGAAGAAAAGAGAGGTGTACATGTTTAAATTTTATTTTTCATGTTTGTGTTTTACTTTTTTTTTTACTTGTTTACTTTTTTCCACTTTTCCCCATAAGGGAATTGCATCAGTGATCTTTAGATCACTGATACAATAGAGATTAGTACACAGCATTGCTGCTGTATACTGGTCTCCATGGCGACTGTCAGGCCCAGCACTGCCCACAATGTATTGCAGGGCATGGTGACATCACAGAAGTCCCAGAAATGTTTCTTACAACACTCCCAAGCTTTCAGGTATTCACACAGTAGCGTCTGCGTCGTGAAAAGACAGAAGAATCTCCCTCCTGTCTTTCCCTTAGCTCCAGTGATGGTAATACATTACAGCAGCTAAGGGGTTAATCACTCGGTGATGCAACATGAGGCCAGCGGTAATACACCTCTGGTCCAATGTCGTGATCGTGCGAGGCTCGCTTGTGAGCCCGCACAATCTCCAGGATGTACCGGTATGTCCATTTACGTACCAGTACGTCCATTTACGTACCAGTACGTCCTATGTTGTGAAAGGGTTATGGATGTCAATAAGTTTATTAGGACATTAACAGTAAAGAGTAAAAAGCACTGAAGCTTCATGAATACAAGAGAATACTAAACATTACTCTTTAAAGTACAAAATGCATTATTGGAAGTGGGACATGAAAACACCACGTAGAATCAGATGAATTTAATAATGAATTTAAAACATCTAACCCACAAGTTACAGTGATGGATGACTTCTATTCATAATGTAAAGTCAAATTTAAAAAGAGAATATAGACGAGCAATACGGAAACTGAAAAACAATAAAGATTGGATTGTGAAAAAAATCAGATAAAGGAGGTTTAATAACTATTATGGATGCAGGTCTATAAAAAAAAAACAAATTATGGAACTATTTAGGAAAATACCGACCTGTCATGGAGCGTGCCACGACCCTCGCATCAGGCTGCTCTGCCCCCGCTCTGCCCAGCCGCATACTCACCCAGCCGCGCTCCTGCTTCCCATCCCCGCTCTGCTGAATGTCGGCCGGTAATTGGCTAATTGCTGAGTGCTGACCAGATCTCTTCTGGACTCTTCCTACACTCTCTGCCAGAGTATTGATGTTCCTTAGTACAGAGAGTGCTGGAGAGAGTTCTTGTCTGTGTACGAGTTATTCCTGCTATTGTTTCCTGACCACATTGCCTGCCGCCCGTCCTGACCTTATTGCCTGACCCGACTACGCCTCTGTTTAATGATTCTGTACCACACTGCACCCCTGCTGCCATCGCAAGCAAGTCACTTCAGCGGTAGCGACCTGGTAGTTCCCCACCACAGCAAGTCCAACCCACATTGCGGAGGGCTCTGGTGGACACCGGTGAAGACTCCGCTTCCTAGCGTGGCTCATACCATCACCTGCGATGGTTCAGTGATTCCACCTACATCCATGACAGTATACGCTGGCCATGGATTCCACCAGGGTGCCTCTACCCGACATCTGGGACATCACGACTTCAGTGGCCCAACAGAGTCAATGGATCGATCAACTCGTTGTCATGATGCAGAATCTTGCTGTCCGTCTGCCCGCAACAACAGCTGCACCTTCGTCTGTTGTCACTCCACCTGCTGTGATTTCTGCTCCATCCACAGGGCCCACGCCGTCTCTGTCCCTTCCGCCATGGTATGACAGTGATTCGAAGACGTGTAGAGGATTCCTCCATCCATATGGAAATGATGGCCCACCAATTTCCCACAAAGCTTGCTAAGGTGGCTTTTGTTGTCAGTCCTCTGTATGGTGAAGCGTTGGCCAGGGCCACCCCCCTTTGGGACCAGGGGGACCCTGTGACAGCAAACATTCAGGCATTTCTACAAGCGTTCCGCAACATCTTTGAGGAACTAGGGCGTATGTCTTCTGCTGCAGCAGCTCTGTTCGGTGGGTCAGTATGCAGTACAATTCCACACACTATCTTCAGAGCTAGAATAGAACAATGAGGCCCTCATGGCTACCTTCTGGCAAGGCCTCACCAGTAGGAATAAGGACCAGTTAGCTGGTCGAGACCTTCCGTCTTTGCTGGATGATCTTATCCGCTTGGCTACCCAGATCGATATACGGTTCACGGAGAGACAGCAAGAGCTTACCTCACAACGCGAGTCCTCCTGCCCCCATTGGAAAATGGGTGAAGTCACACGCTGGGTTCCTGGAATTCACTGGAATACAAATCCGCTGGGGCTTCCCCCTTCTATATTGTTCACGGGCTACATCCCCACCCAGCCCTCCCTGTCTCCACCTCCTTTGATGTCCCCGCAGTGGATGCCCAAATTCAGGACATCAACTCTGTATGGCAGGACACTCGTCGGTTCCTTCTGCTGGCTTCATCCCGTACCAAGTCCCAGGCGGACAAGAGACAAAGACCTCCTCCCACCTTCAACCCCAGAGATAAGGTCTGGCACTCGGCCAGATATGTCTGGCTAAAGGTTCCCGGTGTCAAATTGGGCCTAAGATTTCTGGGACCATTTGAGGTCATCAAGCGTCTCAATCCAGTGTCCGACAAGCTCCGCCTGCCCCCTACTCTACACATCCCAAACTCCTTCCATGTCTCCCTACTCAAGCCTCTTGTTCTCAATCACTTCTCCCGAACGTCAGTGTCACATTCTCCTGTGGCCAATTCAGATAATGTCTTTGAGGTCAAAGAGGTCATGGCAGAAAAGTGGGTGAGGGAGAAGCGATTCTTTCTCTTTCACTCTTTGACTGAAAGGGTTTCGGGTCCAAAGACCGTTCCTGGGAACCAGAGTCCAATCTCTCCTCTGACCTTTTTTGTAAGTTCCGTTAGAAGAGGGCGAAGCGTAAGGGGGGTACTGTCATGGAGCATGTCACGACCCCTGCATCGGGCCGTCCCCACTCTGCTCTGTTCTGCCCAGCTGCATACTCACCCAGTCGCACTTCTGCTTCCCATCCCTGCTCTGCTGAATGCCAGTGCACGTGCATCCCGTTTCCTTGGGCATGCGCAGAAGGTCTTCTGGATTTAAAAGGCCAGCACGCTGGTAATTGGCTAATTGCAAGTCACTGTCCCTATATCTTCTGGACTCCTCCTACACTCTCTGCCAGGGCATTGGTGTTCCATAGTACATTTCATAGAGTTTGGGAAAGAGTTCTTGTCTGTCTGTGTACCAGTTATTCCTGCTATCGTTTCCTGACCACATTGCCTGCCACACACCCTGACCTTATCACCTGACCCCGACTAACGATTCTGTACCACACTGTACCCCAGCTGCCATCGTAAGCAAGACACGTCAGGGGTAGTGACCAGGTAGTTCCCTGCCGTAGAAAGTCCAACCCGCTTTCCAGAGTGCTCTGGTGAATACCGGGGGCTACTTAGACTCCAGTTCCTGGTGTGGCTTATACCATTGCTTGCGGCGGTTCAGTGAATCCACCTACATCCGTGACATGACCCGACAATAATTTTTACTAAAAGATAATCTGAAGAAGGATTTGCTTTAAAAATGACAGAAAAAGAAGCGGAATGTCTATGTCCAAAAAAACCCTATAACACCGAACTTCTACAGTGTCCCTAAACAGCATAAAGGAGAATTCCCACCAAAATTATGACCAATAGTGTCCAGCACAGGATATCTAGGTTCCTGCTTGAGCATGTGGATAAACCAATATCTATCAGCCTATGGTTCAATCAGTGCTGGGATACCTCAAAGACAGCAGTACAATTTTAAATGTTTTTCCAGACTTTCAGTGGGCAAGTATTCCCCACCATCTAGCTTTACAAGCCATATCATTTCATTTATATCAAGACCCCAGATATGAAAATGATGTTTTTAAACAATTTATCTTCATGGGGATTTCATTTTTGTTATACACAATTTTTTTTATCTTTCATGGTAATTTTTACCTCCAAATTGAAGCTGCCCCAATGGGATCGACTTTATCACCATTTCTTGCCAACCTGTACATGGCTTGGTGGGAGCGGTCTTGTGTCTTTACTGACACTAACCCTTTTAGGGACAGTATCGTACGGTATGGGCTCTACATTGATGACCTCCCGAGATACACAATTACAGCAAAAAATACAAGAGCCATTCCTACATAATAAAAATAATAATAAACCTGATAGGAATTGGGAAGTAAATGATAAGGAGGGTAGCATATTTTTCTTACGGCTTACAGTAAAAATTTTCAGAAAATTCGAAATATTTTATTTAAAAATGTAACTATACTAGAAAAATGAATGGCGATAGCTGAGGGACACGTGAAATATGTAGCAAGAAAAAATATAACACTTAGCAATAACTTTCCCCTAGCACTTTTAATACTAACAAACAAGAACACAAAATATGGTTATCCCAGAAGGGTTTCCTTAAATGTGATGGCTCGTGGTGCACCATATGTAAGTATACAGAAAAGAGAAATCATTTTGTAAACAAATGTAAAAAAAAAAATGTAATCAAAGAATTTATAAATTGTGACACAACCCACGTTATTTATGCGATTTATTGTGTGTACTGTGATCAATATTACATAGGCTGCACCGTGCACAAACTAAGAAGTAGAATTACAGGGCATTTAAATGGGATTAAAAATAAACATGCGCAAACATCAGGCGCTGCCAGACATTTTATTGATGTTCATGAGGGAGATGTGATAGGTTTTCATTTCTTTGGGATCAAAAAGGTTAGAATGCCTAAAAGGGGTGGACATATTAGATATTTGGTATGATAGAGTGAGGCCCTTTGGATTCTGGAGTTAAATGTACGCAGGCCAATAGGGATGAATTATTGTAACAAACTAATGTACTTTTATTATCGATAAATTGTAAGTGGTTCATGTGAATGCAAACAGGATACATAAGGTTAACACTATAACCTTGGTATGTTATTTACTATAATTTAGCTCTTTTCATAGAAATATATTAACCTCCTGTTGAATGATTTTAAGTGCTATTTAAAATAGTCAGAGGTAACCGCCCCTATGTTGTGATTAAATGTCCGGAGGCGACCTGAAACGTGTAAGCCTGGGAAAGAGTGTTTTTGTTGACTCACTGTGCTTGCCCTTGTCATGCGATTTTAATAGATTGGGTAAAGTATTTTTGGAATTTTAATTCAACGGGTTTTACCAACTTTGTCCTTGGATTTATACATTTTGTAGTCCCCTAGTACGTCATTCACCCTTTCGACCTGCCCATTAGTTTGAGGGTGGAGGAAAAGTCCAACGTAACCGGGAGTTGGGAGCAAGGATCATGCCAGAACCTGGACACAAATTGGGCCCCTCAGTCAGAAACGATATGCAGAGGAAGACCATGTAGCTGAAATATATGTTGGAAGAAGTTGAAGGCAAGTTGGGGAGCTGTAGGTAGACCAGGCAGAGGCACAAAGTCAGCCATTATCAAGAAACGGTCAGTAACCACCCTAATTACAGTATTGGTAAAGGTGGGCAGTAAGTCTGTAATTAAATTCATAGCGATATGGGTCCAGGGTCATTCCGGAATTGGTAACGGTCGCAGTAGGCTGGCTGTTTTGATGCAAGAAGTCTTGTTGCTGGCACAAGTGGCACAAGATGGAACACAGTCCTTGACATCTTGAACAAGATTAGGCCATGAATAATGTCGAAAAATAAGCAATAAAGACTTTCGAATTTCAGGATGCCTGGCCAGTAACGAACACAGTCCCCATTTCAAGATCATCTTCCTTAAGAGAAGGCCCTACAAAGGTCTTCCCTAGAGGAACATGTTGGAGCTCTATGGAAGCTGCAGTAATCAGGGACAATACGCTGAGGCACAGAGTCAAGGCCAACAGTGTCACAAGCATGAGAGAGAGCATTGGCCTTGATATTCTTATCCGCCGATCTGAAGTGTAAGACGAAGTCAAAGCAAGAGAAGAAGATAGGCCATCTGGCTTGCCAAGGATTCAACCGATGTGCCATCTGAAGATACAGGAGATTCTTATGATACGTATATATGTTAGCCAGATGACGAGTCCCTTCCAGCAGATGACACCATTCTTACAAGGCCAGCTTAATGGCCAGCAACTCTCAATCCTCTATGGTAAAAAGTCTTTGAAAAGGACCCACAGGTTCTGCTCTTCAGAGTTTTGTGTGTGAGAACCTCTCTGGCTCCCACAGATGAGGCGTCCACCTCAAGGAAGAAGGGTTTCTCTGGATTGGGCCGAAACAATATAGGTACTGAGGCAAATGCAGACTTCAGATGGAAAACGCCTCTTCCGCTTCTGGCGACCACAGTTTGGGGTTACCGTTCTTCTTGGTAAGCGACACTATGGGTGCCACCATGGTGGAGAAGTAAGGAATAAACTGCTGGTAGTAGTTCCCAAACTCCAGGAAGCATTGTAAGGCCCAAAGCCCAACTGGTCAAGGCCACTGCCAAATGTCAATTTGGAAGGATCCATTTGCAAGCCCTTGTCAGAAATTATGTATACAAGGAAGGGTAGACTGGATTGCTCAAAGACGCACTTTTCAAGTTTGGCATAGAGATGATTGCTATGTAAGCATACTAGAACTTGCCAGAAATGGCTCTTTTGGGTTTAAAGATTAGACGAGAAGATCAAGATATTATCAAGATACATGAGGACACAAACGTATAGGAGGTCTCTGAAGATCTCACTGACAAAGTCCTGGAAGACAGCAAGAGCATTGCATAGGCCAAAGTGCAACACAAAATACTCAAAGTGTCCATCACAGATATTGAAGGTGGTCTTCCATTAATTGCCTTCACAGCTATGAATCATGTTGTAGGCTCCATGTAGGTTGAGTTTAGTGAAAATACTCGCTACACATAGACTATCGAAGAGCTCTGAGATCAAAGGTAATGGATACCATTTTTTTACGGAAATCTTGTTGAGTCCCCGGTAATCTATGCAAGGGGAAAGAGAACTGTCTTTCTTTTCCACAAAAAAGAACCTAGCACCAGCTGGAGAGGATGACTTGAAGATGAAGATGTAGATTCTTCTTAATGTAGGTCCACATGGCCTGGGTCTCAGGCACTGACAGACTCTACCTTGAGGAGGGGGTCTATGAGACAGTCATAAACCCGATGTGGTGGAAGAGTCTCTGCTTGTCTCTCACAAAAGATATCTGCAAATTTGTGGTAAGGAGTAGATAAAGCCAGAAAAGGAGTGGAAGGTGCCAGTGGAGAAAGGTTATGTACCAGATGAGGTGCCATAAGGCAACGTGAGTGGCAGTCTGGTCCACAGCATGTTACTTCACCCATTTGAGAACAGAAGCATGGTGCTGCAGCCATGGAAGTCCCAGCAGAAGTTAAGAGCAAGAACGTGGCAAGACGTGGAGCACAATGTTCTCTAAATAACACCCCTACTTGGAGGGTCAGAGGTTCAGTCCGAGACCAAATGGAATCCTTAAAGCATTCTCCATAAACGGAGGAAATGTACAGTACAAGGGTTTATCAAGGCGGACCTCCAGGAAACTGTACTTGGAAACCAGAGAAGCGTCAATGAAATTCTCGGCAGAGTCCGCAAAGGCAGTGGCTTGGAACAAGGCACCAGGTAAAGAGTTGAGAAGGACCAACATGGTCAGACGTGGAGAGGTAGTTGTCACGGATCACACCACAGTTCGTGCCCTGGACCACGGACCTGTCCGTGCATCTGCTTCTGTGACCACTGCGACTCCCTGTTCGGGGATCACAGCGGCTATGTCACCTGCTTCTGTGCCTGCTCCTGTCCCAGCGGTGTCCTTCGCTGCTCAGTTCGACTCACCGGGCTGTGATCCTGCGCGTGTCCATCCTCTCTGGCTTCCTTGGCATGTGTACGTGCAAGCCTTCAGTGATTTAAAGAGACATTGTCCCTATTACCTGCCCCATGGCTTGTGACCTCTGTGCATAAAAGAAACTTCCTACCCTTGCTCCTGATCAGTTCGTTGTTGTCCTACACAGAGCTTGACCCTTGTCTGCTGTGTAGCTGCTGCTTCCAGTACTCTGTATACCTGTATTAACCCCATGTTAACCCTGTGTTATCCAGTCTGCTATTTCCTGTTGTTCCTGCTGCTGCACTAGTCTGCTGTCTATCTAACCTGTTAGTTACCTGCCTGGGACATACTGTCAGACTACGGCTATACCCAGCTGTGACCTGTCACCGCTACCTGTGACCGGTCTCCTGGTCCTGCAAGTTGGCTGTCACCGGGGGTCTCTATCTATATAATCTTGGGGTCCTGCCTGGTATTCAGCACCTGACAGCTGTAGTCAACCGCCATGGTATCCACCTGGAGTAACTCTTCCAGAAGTTACAGATCATTATCGTTCGTCTGGATGAAGTTGAGTCTGCATTGGCACCTACACTTGCTCCGCTACCTGTTGTAACTCCGCCTCTGGCTGCCATGTCCAGTCCCAGCCTGCATCTGCTTCTACGTCGGGGATCCCCATGCTTGTTGTGGGTTTATTGTACCATCCACTTTGAGGTCGGCTCACCAATTTCCATCTGATCGTTCCATGGTGGCATTTATCATCAGCCTGCTCTCAGGTTAAGTCTTGGCCTGGGCCTCACCTCTCTGGGAGAAAGGGTACCCGCTGACAGGGGATCTTCAAGAATTCTGGTGCGTCTTCCGGAAGATCTTCGAGCAACCTGGGAGCAACACTTCTGCGACATCTTCACTAATTCTCCATTTCCATCAAGGCAAATCCACACTGGACAAATACACACCTCAGAGCTTGTGTGAAACAACAAGGCCCTCGTTGCTGCCTTGTCGGTGGGGAGCTTGAGGGACACACAAAGGATGAGCTGGATGGTTGTGACCTACCTACTACCCTGGACGACCTCATCACTCTGGCTACCTGGACTGATTTCCGCTTCACGCCTTGTACCGGAATTTCCTAGCTTACCACATCTAGCACTCGTATCTCCACCAGATGAAGCCATGCAGGTGAATGGTTTTCATCTCACCCCTCCTCTCCCGCTGAAAACCGAGGTTTGGGGTATCTTCAGCCACCAAACTATACATCCTTGATAGGGCATCTGCATTTCCCTGTAACTTGCCTGGCCTATGTCTACTGAGAATGAGAAATTCTGTAGGGTCAGAAACCAGCGGGTAACCCGAGCATTGCTTTCTTTCTTCTCCCGCATCCACTTTAGTGGGGCATAGTTGGACACTAGCCTGAACCTCCTTCCTACCAGATAGTATCTAGGAAGTCTAGTGCCCACTTTATGGCTAGACACTCCTTTTCCACAATGGCATAATTTCCTTCCACTGGGGACAGTTTCCTACTCAGGCTTATTACTGGGTGCTCTTCCCCATTTACCACCTGAGACATGACTGAACCGAGACCCACATCGGAAGCATATGTCTGGAACACAAATTCCCAAGAGAAGTCCGGCGTTACCAACACTAGTTGCCTGCATAGGGCCTGTTTAAGCTCCTGAAAAGCCCTCTCTGCTTTGGGAGACAACTTAATTATGGCAGATTTTGAGCCCTTTGTCAAATCATTCAATGGAATGGTTATTTCGGCAAATCTACGAACAAATCTCCCATAATAGCCCATCATGCCAAGCAATGCCCGGACCCGGTTCTTGGGGTGGGGGGGGGGGCCATTTCTGAATAGCCTCAACCTTATTCATCTGCAATTTAATCTCCCCACTTCCCACTATGTAGCCCAAGTAATTAGTTTTCTCCATCCACAGGGCACATTTACTTGGGTTAATCTTAAACCCGGCCTTTCTCAGGGCATTAAGGACAGCCTGAACTTTTCTCAGATGACTATCCCAGTCATGACTAAAAATGACAATGTCATCTAAGTACACAGCATATTTCCTATGGGGATGTAGAACTTGGCTCATGGCCCTCTGGAATGTGACAGGGGCCCCCTACAGCCCAAACGGTATCTGGACATACTGAAAAGACCCCTCGGGTGTGGAAAAAACAGTGTTCTCTCTAGCCTCTTTTAACATCGGCATTTTCCAATACACTTTTGTGAGGTCTAAGGTGGTGAGATACCTAGCTGGCCTCAACCGCTCGATCAACTCATCTACCCTGGCCATGGGGTAGGCACCCACCTTAGATACCTCATTTAACTGACGGTAGTTGTTGCAGAATCTCCACTCTCCATTGGGCTTCGGCACTAGCACAATGGGGCTGGACCATTCACTTTTGAGCCTCTCTATTACTTCTAGTTCTAGCATCATTTGAACCTCCTTTGCAATAACTTCCCTATGGGCTTCACAGATCTTATATGGCCTTAGGTTCACTCAGGCCTGGGGTTCTGTGAGGATTAATGTTCTATCATATTAGTAAGGAGCGAGGTCCCTGTGAACAGATCTCTGTTATGTTGGAGTTGCTCCCAACATTCTTGCTTCTGGGAGGGAGACAGGGTCTCTGTAACCCTCACTGCCTCCACCTTGGACGTGGGTTGACCCGTAAGGCAAGGGGACTCATGGGGCTCTCTCTCTTCAGTGTTTTATCAGGTTGACATGGTACACCTCATAGGGCCTTCTACTCCCTGGCTGATGTACCCTATAGTTAACCTCCCCCACCTTTTCAACAAATACGTAGGGACCCTGCCACTGGCTAAGAATTTACTTTCAACGGTGGGAATTAACAGTAGCACCCGCTCTCCCAGATTAAACTGTCTTGGCTGGGCAAACCTATTATATACACTGGCCTGTGCTTTATGTGCCTGAAGAAGATGCTCCCTTACAATAGGAATCACCCGGGATATCCTCCCCTGCATCTTGGCTACATGTTCCACCACACTCTTATGGGGAGTAACCTGACTTTCCCAGGTTTCCTTTGCCAAATCAAAAAGCCCCCTAAGGTGTCTGCTATGCAGAAGTTCAAAAGGTGAGAACCCTGTGGAGGATTGGGACACTTCCCTAATCGAGAACAACAGATAAGGTAACTGGAAAAAATAGAATTCTAAGATGTTTGTATGGTAAATTTTGCAGGGACGAGTCGTATGGCTGTCTGGACAGGATGGAAAAGGGAAAAAGAAATATTTTGGTCATAGAAGATGTCTCCGGTGAGTCCCTAGATGTAACTGCACTGTAGTCACTTAAACATATGCAGAGGTTGTATACACTGGTATCTACCACTATATGGTCACTGTATGATGGTAATATACAGTCTGCAGAGCCTGTATACACCAGTATCTACCACTATATGGTCACTGTATGGTGGAAATATTGGTTGTAGTGTAATGGATTAGGTTCAGGCACAGTTTGGTGGTTTCTCCCAGCTCTCCTGGATGCTGAAGTGTGGGCGTTTCCCGGATACAAAAGACAGTTCATATGAAAATGCTCGTAACTGCTGCAATAAAGAGAGGTTCTGCTGATGTCAACGGTATAGTTCTTGTTCAGTCAGGCTGGTTTTATCACTTGCATGGGTTCCTCTGATGACACCATTGATGGAGGAAGTGGAGGCCTTTAAAACACTGGAAGAAGATAGAGGCAGGTTCAGGTTGCTGGTTCAGGTGAAAATGTGTGGAATCTCACCACATATTGCCCAGCTGTGGAGTTGCCCTGACAGACGGAGCAGAGAAGCTACAGCAGAGGATGATTGTCCAGGTTTTTTGAAAACTTGCCAGAAGGTTGCTAGGAACACTTGGAGCTTCGCAGTAGTAGAGTCCCTTCAATCCCATAGAGGTGTGGCCCAGATGAGGGCTTCGCCTGACAGGAGGCTTATAATAAAGGCTATCTGTCACGTCGAGGGAGGTGCAGTGAGCCCTGACTGGAACCCAGCCCACTGTCTCTAGCTGCTTGACGTGCTGCCCTAGGCGGCAGACGGCAACTGGGCGACAGTCCCTGCGCTGCTAAAGTGCTGGGGCCATCAGAAACAAGAATAGTCAGACAGTCCAGGTCAATATCAAATAGGAACGCCAAAACCACAAATCAGAACCAGAGGGATAAACGTCAACAAGCCGAGGTCAAAAGCCAAACGGGAGCAAAGCACAAAATCAGGAGACAAGCCGGGGTCAGGAGAACAAGCCGAGGTCAGGTACACAGAAAAGCAAAACACAATAAACCGAACAAGTAACACAGAGTAGCCAGGAATATCACAGGCGCAGCACTCAGCCTTCAGGGAGTTTAAATGGGATTCCTGGATACCGCCCCTGCAGCTGATTGGAGCGGCCTCCGGGTCCTCCCATTGGCTGGTGCAACTCGCCCCCTGTCAGGAGTGGCTGGGCCCCTGTCACTCACAGAGTTGTCATCAGCATGTGTATCAGGGTGGGTTCGTGCATCAGCTGCTGCAGCCTGTAGATCCCTGCAGCCTGAGCACAGCTTAGCCCTGACACTATCTTGGCTCGCTCGGAGGAAAATTGGCAAGCCATCATCTCCACATGGATTGTGCACTGGATGATGAACCTAATGCAGGTTTTAGAGTTCCCGTCGAATCTTGGTGGCAAGGACATATGCAGCTTGGGACCGACTGGTGCACCAGGAGGATTGTTGAGCACGGGTGGGAGTGTATGAGAAACCAAAGGTAGGCGACATGCGAGGTTGTGCATCATGGTGACCAGTTGAACGATGCAATGAATTTGCTCAGCCACAGCAGTCATAATGTTTTGTAGCTCGGGCAGAGGTACCATGGCAGAATCCATGACCAAGGGTACTGTCCAAGTGTCCATTGACCAGAATGGAAATTGTGCTGGGCTGCAAATTATTTGGAGGAAGTCCATTGCCTTAGACCATATCTATCCTACATTTTTAGCTAGATTGCAGATAAATTGCCCAAACTGAAGTATGAAATACTTTGGTATTGATATAAAAGTGATAAATAGGTTTATGGAAAAAAATTATTATTAACAGCAGGTTTAGCTGTCCTATAAAAATATTATCATTATTATCTTAGATTCAGGAAATAGTTATCTTGCTGCCCAAATAAAATGGAATCAATAGAAAAATTTACTTGATTTACTATCAAATATCCCATATCAGAACTTGGGATAATATATTTTAATCAGATGCATAAAGACAAAAATAGTGAAGTACTTTAAAATATAACCTTTATGAAATCTTAGAATCAGACTAATTATATAGGAAACCCTAAATAATATATCGACTGTGGAGATCAGTCCAAAATTTCAGAGAAACAGAAAAAAACAATTGAAAACACCATAACTTGCTTCAGCCAGCATGCAACAAAACACAAAGGGTGACATGTATGATTTCTGGTGCCCAGGCGCCATTTTATTGCACGCATTTGTAGTGTAGAATGCGCCAGAATTTATGAATTTGTTCTACTTCGGGTCATGAATTTAGCACTTTAAAAGTGGTTTACCTATTCCAGCAGTAATGCGCCAGGATTTGCCGTACTGAAGCTATAAATGTGTAGCTTTGTACAGTTGTAGTGCGACACGCCTCCCACATGCCCCTCAATCTTATGCGCATTACAAAGTGCCACGAGTGCTCTGTAATGTGCCTGATATTGGAGTGCGCTTGGTTACAAATAGAGCGAACGGGCTGCGCTAGTTTTTTTGCTAAAAAGACGCCAGACTTCTGCCACAGTCCCGTTCATACATGTCGCCCAAAGTCCTTGGTCATACCGAACGAGTTCTTGATAAGCCACTACATGGCAAACTCGTCCATTGGCAATGTGGTGTAATCTGGACTTCGAAGTAGGACCAGCCTTCTAAGCTCTAGCAAAACACCTTTCACCTTCTACACACAGCACATTAATCCACAACAGACTCATGCTGGGAACCACACTCAGCTCACCCGACTCTTCAGGCTTACATAGGCCACACAAACCCAAGCCTGGACCTGGGAATGTGGGAGCAGCCATCCCACCCAGCTCTTTAGCTGTTCCAGTAAAAGTCTGACCCAGATCAGCCACTTCAGTGGTTATACTAACATAATCAATGTCAGTAGCAATAGGTGGCTGACATTTGTGAAAAAACTGGGTCCTTACTTCACTGAGGCCAGATTCCTTGGTGACACGCATCTACTGTCCAAGACAATCCATTGCGCCTTCTTATACAACATATAACACGATTGATAAAATAAGGGTAAGAGTTAGTAAAAAGCTGCGGGACGGAATTTCTACATTTTATTTACTTTATTGATTCAATATAATACTCAAAAGTTACACAAGCAATTTTACACTCACTCATTCTGTCTCCTTAATGTGGATCAGACATGACACATGTTGTGGAGTTCTATAGATATTCCAAGATTTTGGACAGCGCGTCCTTCTAAAACACACGGCGTATTGCGGTTCTGTGAGCCTGGTGACTTTGCTTCATGTCAGTCTGGTAGAATCTGGAAGATTCCAGGCCCACCAGATAGGTGTTTTCTGTGTAGAATGTGATACAATGGACTATCCCACTGCAGTGCGAAGAGTGGAGACTCCTTGTTGGTCAATGAGCCATGAAGTGGCCATCATAACTAGTTTACTATACAGCACTATTATTGGTTTTGATTTTCCTCAGTTTTGGAATATGTGGGAAAATAAGCATGCAACTGTAAGGATATATTCACACGGCATCTTGCGGCGCATACCTGTGCACGCCGCAAGATGCTGTGTGTTTAGAAGAACACACTGCTCAATGTGTTCTTCTAACGCACAGGGTGGGCAGGCCCCATCCAGTTTCATTAACCCTGCCGTGTATACGCCAGAAAGAAGTGACATGTCACTTCTTTCCCCTGCCATTCAATAGGCGTCAGGGAAGGCGGCAGGTAACCATAGCTCTCTATGAGAACTACGATTTCCGTAATTACAGGGTGTATTTCGGGCGCATTGCAGCGAAATACACCTTGAAATAAGCCATGTGAATATACCCTAACAATAAGCAAATTTAAACATTGTTTCTGAATCTGTTGATGCTGTGGCTCTGGTACCAGGGAAATCAGACAATTTTCCTTTAGCTGTCCTAACAGGGAACTCAGAGGAGGCTCCCACTGAGCTAGAATTCTCTACTTTGCAGGTTTCTAAGGGAATCTTTGGTACTGATCAGCTAAGGGACCCTAATCTAGGGAATGTCTTGAAATGTGTCAAAGTGATAAATGGTGTACCCCAAAAGCCAGGCACTGAATTGGTGTACCCACATTTTGCCATGTGTGATAATTTACTTTACAGGGTAAATAAGATGCCAACAGGGGTTGTCGAGCAGCTTGTGGTTCTCAAGTCTCATGTTGTATGGTGTTTGACTTGACTTATCCCATGTGTTGGGTGGACACTTAGGGCCACATGTATGAAAAATGTCTAGGTCTAAAACTCACTTTGTTGCCCAAAGCAACCAATCACAGCACCCATCTCACTTCATATAGTGCTCTGGAAAAATGAGAGGGGCGCTCCTTAGAGGTGAAGAAAACAAAAAGAGTATATTGAGCAGAACTTCTTTTGGCCATTGATCTAAAAAGTGGTACAGGATTTTTGTCTGGACTGTCAAATTAATGCACCTCGGCCCCATTTCCGAAACCTGCTAATCCCACTACCCACAATTTAAGTCCCCATTGCTGAGAATCTGGTTGGGCCACTTTCTAAGTCTGCTAAGGGTCACCAGCACATCTTGGTGGTCCTAGATTATTCCACCCATTACCCTGAAGCAATCCCTCTCCAAAAAACCTCCTCTAAGGTGATTGTGAAGGAGCTATTCCAAATGTTTACCCCAATAGGGATCCCAACAGAGCTCTTACCAATCAGAGGACCCAGTTTATGTCTAAAGATACCAAAAAGCTGTATCTTTTGTTAAAAATTACACACTTGCGTGCATCAGTATATCATCCACAGACTGATGGTCTTGTAGAAATCTTCATTAGAACCGTAATAGGGATGCTAAAAAAGGTGGTTGATAGGGTACAATATGATCCTAGTCTTTACCATTCTTAACTAATGTTTCCTATACAGAGGTTGTACAGGCTTCCAATGGGTTTTCCCCCTTGATTTCTTGTATGTTAGGCATCCTGGGGGGACTTGTAGACACCAAAGAGAACTAGGGACAAGAGAACACACCCTACAAAAGTGTAATTGAGTACATAGCTGAATTGTAGGATAGGATTGCAACAGTAATGCTAATTGTCTGAGGGTGTATGAAGCAGGCTCTAGAAGCACAGGCCAGGATTTACAATAGGTCTTCAAGGGTCAGAACCTTTCAGCCGATGACCATCCCTATGAGTTAAGGGAAAAACGTAAATGTGGCAAATTGTGAGGTCTCCCAACCAGGGAAAAGAATACCCCTTCAGATCATATTAACTTAATCAAACCCTGGAAGGATCAAGATTTGTTGCTGTGAGTAAGGTTAAAGAAATATCTAGCACTGTGTTTCCAGCAGTTCATGTCTCAGACTGCTAGTCTGCCAACCAGGCTCAATAGGTCAAAAAGTTCCTACATAGGAGTAGAAAAATCTTCTCTGAGGTATTGGTCCGAACCTCCGTCATAAAGCTTGAAATTGTCACTGAGCCATGTCAAAGGTTAAAATTAAGGCCATACCACGTGCCAATAGTCCAGAGGCAAGCCTTTTCTGATTAAGTTAACGGGTCAAGCCCAATAGTTCTCATCCCCAAACCTGATGGCAGTTTAAGAGTCTGCAATAATTTACATAAATTAAATGAAATTTCAAAGTTAGATTTTTACCCTATGTCAAGGGTAAGTTGATTGAGTAGTTGGAGAAAAAACTTTTGGCCTAAATGATGCCCTGGCCACATTCTAGAGGTTGATGGACCTCATTTTGCAGCAGGCCACAAAAGATATGCAGCTGCATAACTCAATGTCGTGGCCATCTGGTAAAGGTACAGGCAGTGGTGGACACGTTCAGTGGTCCTGGACTCGGCTCATTAGTAGGTGCAGCTGAGGAATGGGGTTTAAACACCCAAGCTACACTGTGGTTGCTCTCTCTCTGCATGGAGCAAGGTGGAAGGTACAGGATCTAGCCACACTGGCTGTTGTTTATCTACATGATAGTGAAGGAACTATTATTGTATAGTTAGCACTTGAACAAGCAGGATTTTTTTTTTACCTTTTTTTTCTATTTTGCTACCTGTGTGCTATTCACCTCAGTCAAAAATAAAAGCCAGAAAAGATCAGTGCTTGCACCATTAAAAGTCTAGAAGAAGGCGATGCGATACAGCTTAGCTGTGACTTGGTTTTTTGCTTGGGATGCTGGCTTTTTACTATTGCAAATAAAGCTATCAGTTTAAGCCATTAGAATTAGATGTCCAGTTGCTGTATCGCCAATGCTATAGTCTATGTCCCTATAGACGTGATATGTGCAAGGACGTCTTGCAAGCTGAAGTATATTTGGTGAGCTGACTTTTTTCTTTTTTTTATGTGACCATTAAAGGTCTGCCTGTGTCTCTGATGCTGAACTTTGAAGCTCCACACCTGCCTTTATAACAGTAAGTATGGCCCTTTTTTTCTGTAATTTATGAGAGGTTAACAGTCATATAGTTACTATGTAAAAATTGTGTAGAGGTACACTATACAATAACAATAATATTGCCACATCATAACCACATTTTACCACCTACTACCTGATTAACACCACCGTTCTATTACTGAATAAAAATACCATGTAATATTACCACCATACAGTAACCATATAGTGATACATTTATACACAGGAGCTCTGCAGACTGTATTAGTGAATACAGCACAGTTTAATTCAGGGATTTACAGGCAATGTCCAGACCGCTATGGCAACTGACCATTACTCATCTGTGCTCAGATATATTTGGCTTCTTGCTTTTCCAGCATCTTTCTCATTTATTTACTTAACTCTACACAATTTTTTTCATCCTACTTTTTTTATATAGATACTATGCATACTGCTGCCCCAGGTGCCCACAATTTGTGTAGTTAAAGAGAACCTGTCACATAGTTTTTGCCCCCCTTGCTGAGGACAGAACAAGCTAGTGTCAGACCTGCTGTTTCCAGCCCTGTGTCCCTTATTCTGTAAGATGCTGTAGTTTTCATGTATTTAATGCTCAAATCTGCAGTTTTCAGCCAGAAGAGTCATTCGAAGAGTCCTTCAGAGTGTCAGTTTTTTTCAAACCTGGCCAATCGGAGTCTAGCCACGCCCACCTCAACTGACAAACCTATTACTTTGATTAGGTAGAAACATGTGAATAACTGTCAGTGGGCGGAGCTAGCCTTTGGAGGGTGGAGCTAACACCTGCTCATGAATAAGATTTAAGGGATAAATGCTCTAAAACTGCTGCATCTTACAGAATAAGGGGCACAGTGCTGGGAACAGCAGGTCTGACACTAGCTTGTGCTGCCCTCAGCAAGGGGGCATAATCTATGTGACAGGTTCCCTTTAAGTGCACTCAAATACTGTATTTCAGAAATAATGGTATTAGAACTAATAGTTTCCGAAACAGTAATATGCAGTAAAAGCAATGTAAAAGTAGACTGCAATAAACATAGTTATTTTGACTGAATTTGTCCTTTAAACAGACAAAAAAATTAAACCACTCTTTTGTAACCAGTGGAGAAACCATACACAGTCATTTGGACTATGTTAGCCCTAGAGAAGTCCTTGGCCCAATTGTGGCCCGGCCACAGCATCTGTCTGGATAAATATTTATGATATCCAGACCGATACCAGAAACAGAAACAAAGAAGAAGTTAAATCAAGTTTGTTCCCTCAACAAGTAGTGCCCATCCAAAGTTGTAACTTTACTGCCCTGCACAGCAATAGCTCCCCTTAAGGGCTCACCGAATCCAATAAAAGTGCCCCTGTTGTGTCCTCCACACAGCAAAAGTGCCAATTACTAAGCACAACTACCCATTTTGTCCCATTCACACAGTAAAAGTGTTCTTTTGGCATCCCACATAGTAATAATGCTCCCTAATAAGGTACCAACACAGTATTCGAATGTTTGTGTCTAGTGCAATTTTTGTCTTCTGTTTTCATAGTAGACACAAGACAAAAAATTATATTAATAAGGCCATTTTCTCTACTATGGGTTAAAAAATGTTATATAGTAAACAATAATAGATATAAAAGTTATAATAAAAGACAACAAATATCAAATAAACATTTTAATACACATACCAACAGGATAGTCCATATTCATTCTACACCGGGGACACTAGGACATTAATATCTGTTAATTATCACTGTTTATTACCAGGCCATTTTTAAAAAAAAAATGTTAAAAGCTAAAAGCGTGGAAAATAATGGGCTCATTGATGAGAAAGTTTGGAATTATACTGTACAAGGAAAAGAGTACAGGTTAGCTTGACGGTGATATCATGGCTTTCCGTGTTAGGCTCCATTCACATCCTGTTTTCATCTCCACTTGGTGCCTTCCATCAGGATACCATAAAATATTATTCTAACAGATACTATGGGGGGGCTGCAGCCGGGCCACAGATTTCAATAAACATTGTCATTTTGACTGAGCTTGCCCTTTTTACCGAAGGCCTATGTTTTGTGCACCAGACAAAAAATTAGACCACCCTATTGTATCCAGTGGAGAAAGCATACACAATCATTAGGACTACATTAACCCTAGAGAAGTCCTTGGCCCAGTTGTGGCCCAGTCACAGTATCTGTTGGGATAAATATTTATGCTATCCCGACCAATACCACAAACAGAAGCCAAATAAAGTTTTTGTAATATAAAGAAATGGCAAATTCCACAAAAAAATTGAGTATTGTAACTTCCATAAAATGTAATATATTTCTTTATTGCTGTACAATAGTAAAAAAAAAAAACATGGTGGACCACATCAGAAATATAAGTAATAAGTCTGTGAAAACACCTACGTGTTTCAGACCCATAAGTCCTTACTAGTGTTAATCGAACTGTTCTAGAAAAGTTAACTTCTAGTACAACTTCTTGAATTTTTAGAACTCGAACCGAACATTTTACTGTAAAGTTCTAGTTCGACACGCCATTTTCGGTTTTGTTTTCAGCGGCTTTCTGCACTTTTGGCGGCTATCCAATCACCTTTCTGCTCTTTTGGCAGCGAACCAATCAATGCAGAGCACAGAGAAGTGTCCAAAACGTCATCGCTGCATTGGCTGCTAAAATCACATGGCCATGTTATATATATTTCACTGTATTGCATTGTGAATGCCATATTAAGTTTCTATATATAGCTGTCTGTATTTTTAGTATACAATCATGCCACGGTCTATTTTATGGAAGTATCTCCAAACCTCCGTCAGTC
This sequence comes from Phyllomedusa bahiana, assembly GCA_025379985.1. Lineage (NCBI taxonomy): Eukaryota > Metazoa > Chordata > Amphibia > Anura > Hylidae > Phyllomedusa > Phyllomedusa bahiana. The sequence continues at coordinate 13,791 of JAODAL010022944.1, read as the reverse complement.
CTTATAGAAATGTAAATAGACCGGAATATGTGAAATACATTTATTAGTTGACTCAAACTAGATAGTCTTGATATCAACAGTAATAATGACATAAAAAACTTTAGAAAAGATGGCAAAGTATACTTAGTTTAGAATGAGTCAGTCCATGACCTCCTTGCAATATGCATGCATCCGATGGGGATAGCTGGGAGACGCCGACACCAGGTACGAGACACAGCTGCAACATTTCGAAGGTGTTTTTCCTTCGTTGTCAAGCTTGACAAAGAAGGAAAAACACCTTCGAAACGTTGCAGCTGTGTCTCGTACCTGGTGTCGGCGTCTCCCAGCTATCCCTATCGGATGCATGCATATCGCAAGGAGGTCATGGACTGACTCATTTCAATCTAAGTATACTTTGCCATCTTTTCTAAAGTTTTTTATGTCATTATTACTGTTGATATCAAGACTATCTAGTTTGAGTCAACTAATAAATGTATTTCACATATTCCGGTCTATTTACATTTCTATAAGGAATGCATATTAAGCTCACTCTCTGTACTGTATAGACTGCACTTAGTTAGTTAGCATTTTCCTCTCCATAGACAGCAATAGTTAGGGATTTTGGTATTGCTGGCTGCATCTTTCCCACACCCAAAAGCTGTTATTTGGAGATATTTGCAGGCTCACAAAATGCCTAACTCTCATATACATAGATATATACAGTATTATCCAGAGTGCTTGGATTTGCTAAATCATACTCAGTGCACAAAAGTTTGTTTTTTTGACGTTTCGGGGGTTCAGTAAATGTAATTACTGTAATTCAGTAATTTTAGTAATTCAGTAACACACCGTCTCCAAATCTCCTATGTGTAAAAGGGGCTTTTGGGCTCCCTCAGGATACAGGACCCCGTAGCAGCTGCTACCGTTGCACCTCCTATAGGTACGCTCTTGCTTGCAAGCTGTTCTCATCTTTTCAGTTAGCCATTGAAAGGAATGAAGTATTTTAGCCTCTCATTTTTTTTCTGTCACTCTTAGAGCCGAATTTTCTTCACTAAATTGTTCCACGTATCCAGTTTTCTGTTATTGATGGTATTTCCTGCACTTCTCTTCACCTGAATAGGTATAAAAAAGTAACCAGAACATCTTCTCACCATTGTTTTTAACGGGGTTCAAGTTGATTTCTAATTAGAACTTAGAACCGAACACCACTAAAGTTCGAGGTTCTAATCGAACTAGAACTTTTTACTGCTCGCTCATCTCTAGTCCTTACTTATGACAAGACAACAAGTGTACCTGGACATCCTTAAAACACACACAGACCAGTTACTGACAGCAGGTAAAAATGACATCAGAAAACTGAGTACAATACAATTGTGTTCCATATAATAATCTCCATAAACAGTAATACATAAATGATAATAAAAGTATGAGAAATCAGACCTGCTATTTAAACAAGAATCCAGCGTGCCTGGAGGCATTGGCAATCCCCACCTTTTGTTGGTTTGGCAACTTTAGGGTACTTTCACATGGAGCACTTAATGCTGTACATTTCTGCACAAAAAAACGCATCAAAAGACACAACAAAAATAATCCATGTGAAAGCACCCTTCCTATCACAAAAAAAAAGGAAATTATCCAATTTTTTTAAATGTTGGTCTATAAAATGTTTTGCAGCACCAGATGAACAAACTCTAATTAATGTAAGAAATGTGTTCAGAAATTTGTGGTTTATGTTTAGGTAAAGTGCAGACTACATTGAATAAATGACATATGATGCAACCTATAAATGGCTTCCTACACTGGTGGTGAAAAATAAACATATGGTGAAATTATTTGTCCTAAAGAGGGATCTTGAGCTGCAAAAAATGCTAAAAGCAAACTTCCATACACCATACCTCAATCACCCACATGAAAAGAAAACCCACAGCTGGTAACCAAGTACATTTACTGGAGGTGGATCTAAATTCACTTGGAAACAAAAAGTTATAAAGGGTCTTTTTATCATGGCAACACATTTACAGCCATTTTTAAGAATAGGTTTTAATTTATAAATGTATATATATTCATTAATGAGAACTGGCAGATATAAAAAATATTTCTGATCTTATCAAAATCATTACTGTAACGAGTTAAAAACACAATAGGGCAGTGGCTATCAGATAAGGAAGAAACATTATCAAAAATTAAAGTGACAAGACCCAGGATTGATATTGTTAGCAGCCCTTTTAAGGACCCAATCCCTGTAACCTCTCTTACCTACCCCTTACCGACATTGGACATATGAGTCGCGCCATCCCGTGTCATTTAACCCTTTAGACGCCATGGCAAAGATTGCCATGTGTTTTGCCAAGTTTTAGCAAAATAGAAGACTAGTCTATAAGAATATAACACAGCTTTATTTTTACAATAGTCCAATAATAAATCAAGCATGATAAAATGATAATAACATAAATAGATTATAGAAAATAGTGATATATTATGTACAGTTTGTAAGAAAAAAATGGTTATTTACAAAAGTTTTAAGTGCTTACAAAACCTCACCTGCCGAATATTGCATCATCATCGGATCCGCACATCAGCCATTGAGAAGCCACAGAATGGCGAAGGACCGAGAAACCCTCAGGGAACAAACATCACCGTGTATAGACATCTCTATCATGGGAAAGGAGGCTTCTGAGGCTTCATGGCCAATGTGACAGATTTATATATGTGTTATTTGTCTATCCTACTTTTATTGACTCCGGAGTTCAAAGTACGAAACACAAAAACACCTTGTGAAGGCTTCCATCACCCCCATGTTTTCTGTTTTGCTACTACCGGCCCTAGGCAGGAAGCAGTAAAACTGACATCTTTCTTCACCCTAATGCATTGTAGTACAATGCATTTTGCTGTATAAATGATTGTGCCCCCTAGTGGTAAAGTATCCTAAAGGGACTAAAAGTTTCCATACTTTAGCAATAAAAAATACACTTCAGCAGCTGCAAAAGTCGGTGGGTGTTAGTACAAAAAAGTTATTGGACGCAGAAAATGGCACCGCCAAGCAAATTTAAAAAATAAAAAATGTTCGGAAATTTTTTTAAGGTACCAAAACATAACGGAGAGCGTACATGTTTGGTATTGCCGGATTCGTATCAATCTGCAGAATACAGATAACACATCCTTTTTAACGAAGATTGAACGCCATGCAAACAAAACACCTGCACACATGGCGGAAGTACTTTTCACATTTTGCATCACTTAGAATTTTTTTGTGGTTTCCCAGTATATTCCAGGGTATGGTAACTTATGCCATTAGAAAGTACATCTTGTAACTCAAAACAAAAGCCCTCATATGTCAGATGTAAAATAAAAAAGTAATGGCTATGGGAAGGCCGTGGAGGGACAAACAAACGTCGAGAAAAACATTAGGCATCAGGGCAAAGCTACTTTCAGCCACTTCTCTGCTTAGTAATCAGACACACTCACTGCTGAATGAGTGTTCATTCCCAGGTGCTGTCATTCTACCTCTGTTCTCTGTACTCTTTAATATTTAGTCAAACAGTGCGAATAATTAAAAATAAAATAAGATCAATCAGATATGTGCATTGAGAAAAATACAAAACATGTTTGTTAACCACTCAGCTACATTATAGCTACTCACAACTCTTTACAAAAACAGACCTATGGTTGACTAGAGTGAGCACACAGTGGGGAAAGGCATGGTGAAATCAAGCCTGCTGGATCACATAATATGCAGTTCAAACAAATCATGAACACAATGAAAGCTGAAGCAGGACAAATCATGCATGAAATGATGAAACCCCTTTAAGCAAATTTTTTAGGGAATTAGCAGCAATTCATCACCTACTCTTTTCACAGACTAGTCAAACTTTTGAATGTCCCAGCATTGAACTTAGAGGCATATATCCCATAACTATTATGTAGGGTGAGCACAAAAACAGATCTTGATTTCAAGTGGTTATAAAATCAAAACTTATTGGGATATGTTTATATACGTCGACTGAAGATACATTAACTCAAAAAATTTATTTTCTCTCCTGCAGAATATCTGTGCATTCTTCCCATAAGGTTGAAATAAAATTACATAGGGAACATGAATGAAAACTGGCGCAGACTAGACAGTTGTACTTCTCAGAAATTTAGTGGAGCATTCATCAGTATGTATGAAAGTGTCTCACAGTAGATCATAAATGTGTCTCATTGTTATGACATTTTATTCGCCAAGAAAAGTTGCACAAATGCGCTATGGCACAAAAAATTTGTACACTGCCACTTTGAAAATGGCATGGATTAGTACATTTTTGTGCCACATTCTGTCAAACAACATTCATAAATGTGTCTAATCCTATGAATGTGGTGAGACACGCCCCCTAATAATTGGCGCAGACATAAACACTCGCTCAATGGATGTCGGACTTCGCCACTCGTTTTTGACAACACAAACTTTATAACATATCGTACGCATGAGTGTCTGGCGAGAGTAGGAACAATGCCGATATGACTTGTTTTTTTTTGGGTGGACCTTGATGCAAAAAACTGGTGCAACCCGTTTTCATACATGTCCCCCCTATACCTGTTGGAAATCAGGGATTGTTTTTGTGCTCACCCTGTATAAACCTACATCAACTAATGTCACGGACGCCCCTGCGACCCCTGTCTCCGGGTCGCAGGCTCGCAGTCCGTGCTGCGGGTCTCAGCGGAGCCCCGTACCGCATGTGGGTCGTTCGGGGTTCCGCCTCTGCTCCCAGTCCTCCAGCACCCACTTACCCGGCCGACGCTCCTGCTCAAGTCACTCACAGCCCTCCAGGTTCGCCGTGGCTCCGCCCCTAGGACCTGCGCGGCCCGGCTGTTTTGATATTTAATGGGGACAGTACGCCCGGTAATTTGCTATTGCCGGGCACTGCTCCTATTTAGGTATGGCCCCTTCTGCCGGCCCTCGCCGGATCCTTAGTGTGTCTACCTACTGGAGAAAGCCGTTCCTAGTCTAGTCTAGTCTTGTCTATCCGTTTGTACGTACCCTTGCCTACGTTTATACGACCACGTTCTCTTGCCGCCTGCCCTGACGTCTGCCTGTCCACGTTAAGATCCAGAGCAGCTGTCCTGGACACCTTCTCGCCTCGTCCCCCGACCACGAAGGGGGCTTGGCCTGACGAATCCTGTCTACGTCTCACCCTTGGCCCGCATCACACGCAGGCAGTCACCGCCAGTTGGAGACGAAGCCCAGGATAGACTCCCGCCGCAGCAAGTCCATCCCGCTTTGCGGCCGGGCCTCTGGTGAAAAAACCGGGATACCTTCTTAGATTCCGTTCCCTGGCGTGGGCTTCCACCCATCAGCTCTCCCCCTGCGGGTCGGTCTCCAGCGTGATCAATACCGTCGTTAACAGTACGGATCCGGCCATGGATCCCGCCAACCGGTGTCGATGCCAAGTGTCGCCAGTATAACCACCGTTGTGGCCAAGCTGTTCCTAAAAGATCGCCGAGCAGCGCGCAGCTCAAGAAAAACTCCTCCTTCCTGGTGCTGCAGTTAATCACCACTCTGCAGCCAGCAGTCGGCTGCAGTCGGTTCCTCCCGGGGCAGTTGCTCCTGTTGGTCCCAAGATCGGTTATACCATGCCGATATGTGTTGATGGGGATTCCAATGGTCTGCAGGGGCTTCATCACCCAGTGCTCCATGCAATTGGAAAACATGGCAGGTCAGTTTCAGTCAGAAAGATCCAATGTGTCCTTCGTGGTTCAAGTCTCCTCTCCGGTAAGTACCTGGCACGGGTGAATCCTCTGTGGTCGGCACCAGATGTGACCATCACGGCCGATCCTAGCACATTTTTACTAGAATTCCGGAGTGTCTTCGAGGTGAACTGCTCGTGCCTCATCTGCCGAAACCACCCTGCTTGAACCTTGCAGCAAGGGAAACTCTCGTTGGAAGACTACGCCGTCGCAATTCAGCAACATCCTAGCATCGGAGCTAGACATGGAAACGATGCTGCATTTATTATGCTCACACGTTCAAGAAAGGCCCTCTCCAGCCCTATTCAAGGATGCGCTCGCCGGCCAGGGGACCCTTCCGTCTTCTTTAAGCGGTAATCCACCCTGGCTAACCCGGATTTGACATCCGATTCGCAGCAAAGGCGTCGAGGAGCTCCGACCAAGGCAAGAACCAGCCCCTGTACCACGCGCGTCCATCTCATCTTGCACGGTGTTTGCTACCGGGCTCACAACCGCACTCACCTTCCCAGCCCAGCCGTGGAACTGAGGTCATGCTTGTGGATAGAGCCCACCTGTTTCTCCGCAAGAAAAAGAACACTTATCCGACGCGTAAAGGGCATCATATGTCTCTACTGACCGGCAGCTTGCATCTCATCTCCTCCGTTGGTGTATGCTTCGCCCACGGGCATCCGGGGAGAACCGGGCACACTCTTAGGCTACGTGGGGATGCATCCCTAAGAGTGTGCTAGTCTCTCTCCCCGCCTAGAACATTTCGGTCCTGATCGGCACTCTGAAGCCGGGACCCACTTATCAAGTTTCAGCATTCTTGGCTCCCGGTTATGCTGATGAGAAAACTTCTGGACGCTGCCTGGTGTTAATTCAACACCGCCCTTACCGTGGCTTCCCCTGGAGAATCATCTGTCCAGTTCCTCCGTCAGTGGTGAGATCCTCCGTGACCCAGTCCGTTTCGTACCTGAGCCGTTGTCCCCTCCAAGTAGGGGCACTTCACAAAGAGAGACTATAGCTTCTATGGTTACCCCGGTATTCTTCGCCCGTCTATTGGAGTCTACACTTGCTGCAGCGCCCATGCCCCGGCGGCTTGACTGGCCAGACGGGCCTCGAGGTTTGCGATGGGCCCTGAATGGCGTGTTCATCGCTTTTTGTTTGGTGACACACTCGCCAGGTGCCCAGCAGATCCTCTACGAGTACCAGCTACAGCCCTCTCAGCGGGTCTTCCCCGCACCCTTGGCCAGGATGTTTGCTGTAGTCTTCTCCGAGACGCAAGCAGGAGGACCCTACCAGCCACATCGTCCTTATGATTGTCCGAATTGACCTATTGCCTCGGTAACCAGCCCTCTCGGGCGCAGAGTTCTCACCCCTACTTATCCATTCCGGAGACACAAGCCATGTCCAATGTATCTCTTCAAGTGTGAATATACAGAAGGGGTTTATTCGGAAGTCCTCTTCTCCCGCGGGGGGCAGGATTCGTTATTCGTGGAAAAGAAGAGTTGTTACCTTGCGGACACTGCATGTTGTTAACGGGGTCTGACATGAGATCACAGGTGAGAATCGTTCCACTCTACCGTTGATAACGGAGTTATTATGGCCCGTCTGCAGGGCGCAAGGATTTTCTCACCAAAATGGATCTAAGAGGGCCTACAATTTGGTCCGAATCCGCAAGGGCGAATGAATGGAAGTCGGCATTCAAACACCAGGCTGGCCACTATCGAGTACCTGGCTAATTGCCATTTCGGTCTGTGTCAATGCGCCTGCCGTCTTCCAGGAGCCTCCGTGATTGACATTTTCCAGGATCTTCCTGCTACACACACCTTTGAGTTAGTGGTCTATTCTGGACGGCATATTTTGGTGTACTAGCCCTCTGACCTCGAGTCCCACTTGTCATGTCGTCTGGTTTTTGTAGCGCTCCGAGATAATCACCTGTATGCCAAGCTGGAGAAGTGCCTCTTCACCGAAAGCCAGCTCCTTCCGTTCCTCTTGGGGTACATTATTTTCTTGATCGATGGCACCTACCACAATGGATCCGAGCTTAATAGCTGTCAGCCCGTTGTTGCAGTGGCCACGCACGATGTCGGTTTGCGATGGCCATTTAGAGCTCATTCGCGTTTCCTTGGGTTCTGTAACTATTTATCGACAGCCAATGAGATTTAGTCCCCAACTGTAGCTCTCTACGCTGTGTGGCTCCGATAGTTGGTATCTCGTAGCGCTCACTATGAGGAGGGCTTAACACGCCTTAACGCCCACGCTTAGCTCGGCACTAACCGAAGATGTAGGGGACGGCATTCGCAAAGCTCTAATCTGCCTTTACACAGCAGCTGTCCTCTCGCGGCCCGGACTCCACCGCGAACCCTTCACATTGGAAGTAGATGCCTCGTCTGTGGGGGTCGGAAAGCCATTCTTTACGCAAAATAAAATAAAAGGGGGGGCCCCGGCAAGACAGTGTATCGTTGTTTGAAGCTTCTGTCTCCTAAACCTTCTCCCCCGGCCGAACTCGGAAAACTACACGATAAGCGTGACCCGTGAGTTGCTGGCCATCAAGGATGGCTTTTGGAAGAATGGTCGCTACATATTGGAGGGGGCTTCGCAATACCTCACATCTGCATACTATTCGGAACACATAAAAACCTTTCAATACCTCCAGACGGCTCAGCGACTAACCCACGCCAGGCTAGTGAGTGAAACCTCTCCTTATCCCGGTTAGACTACCAGAATTCACCTTCCGGCCAGCGGAGAAAAAACATCTCAAGGCGGGAAGGCCCTTTACCGGGCTTATTGACGTGAGTGGCGTGAGGGAATCCACTCCAGAGCATATAAATTCCCCCAGAACGCCTTATTCCTCCTCGGGGGCTGCCTCCAGTTGACCTACGGAAGGTTCCTCCGGGAGGACCTACCGTTCGCCCCTGCTCTCCGCAGACGCATCCTGAATAATGGGGCCATTGCTTCCTTTTGTGGCTCCGGATCATCCCGGCAGCTCGGAAGACTATTTCCTGTTGATATCCCGGTTTCGATTGGTGCGCCGAGCTCGTCAAGGATGTCAAGGATTTCGTTCAGGATGTAAACTCTTGTGCCGCCAACAAGGACGCTGTCAGCAAGCTGGCAGGGACCTTCTACACCCTTATCATTCCGAAGCAAACTTGGACCAACATTCGATGGACTTTATAAACGATCATCACTCCTTGGATGGCACCACTCATTTGGGTTGGACTAATCTGATCGGTTCTCCAAGATGTGCGCAACATTGTTCGGTCTCTCTGCCGGGGCCTGCCGGCTCGGGCCACCGTATGGGCGGACCTTATTTTTCCAACATTGTGTTCCGTCTGCATGGGCTCCCGCAGCAAATCGTTCTCGGATCGGGGAAGTCCAGTTTAGTTTCCAAAGTTCTGGGGTGCCCTGTGTTTCCCCAAACTCCAGGTGAAACTCGACTTTTCGTCTGCTTACCACCCTCTGGAGAATGGCCAGGTGGAGAGAGAGTAAACAAAGGTCTGGGAGGTTATCTACGCCATCTTCGTCTCAGCACGCCAAGACCGATTGGTCCAACTTGTTGCCATGGGCGGGAGATATCGTACAACTCCCAGATGACTCAGAATCTGCTGGGGTCTCCCCCTTCTACATTGTATACGGTATGCATCGCCACCTCTACCTCTGGCATCTCCCATCCGTGGTTCCTGGCGGCCCGGGAGCACTGTTCTAGGACATAAAGACCATCTGTCCCAGACCCGCCAATCATCTGCTCCGCGATTCCGAGCGCACTTGAAGACACCAAGCCGACAAGGAAGAAGTCCTCCTCCCTGTCTTCTCGCCACTGGTGACACGGTGTGGATCGGTAGGACCAGATATGTACAGTCTTAACGGTGCCCGCCTTACAAATTGGGACCAACGTTCCTGGGATCCCTTCGAGGTTATCACCCGTTATTATTACGGTTTTCTTACAAACTCCGGACTTCCTCCACCATGAGAAATTCCTAACTCTTTCCACGTTCTCCTACTAAAAACCACCTGGTTCTTAACCGTTTACTCTCACAAAGTCTATCCCTCCTCCACCATAGCTATGATTCAATGTCTATTGAAGTCAAGGAGATCTTGCGTATGAGCGAGGAACTTGAGGGAAACGGTACTTTCTGGTAGACTGGATAAGGGTCTTGGTCTGAAAGAGAGGTCTTGGGGAGCCGGAGGGGAGAATATACCTGAAACCGTACATCTCATCCAGAGATTTCTTCGTTCCCACCCGTAAGAGAGGGGGGCACAAGGCGGGGGGAGGGGTACTCGTCACGGAAGACACCCTGCGTAAACACCATGTTCTCGGGTCGCCTGGGCGTCCGGGCTTGCCGGCTCTCAAGCGCGAGCCCCGTACCCGCACGTCGGGTTCGGAGGTCGCTCTGCTCCCAGTCCCTGCCAGCACCCACGTTACCCCGGACCGCGCTCCTGCTCAGTCACTCACAGCCTCCGGCGCGTGGCTACCGCACCCTAGGACAGCGGCCGCGGCCGGCTGTCTTGAAATTTAAGGGGCAGTGCGCCGGTATTTGCTATTGCAGAGGCAATGCTCCTATTTAGGTCTGGCCCCTTCCTGCCGGCCCTCGCCGGATCCTTAGTGTGTCTACCTCCTGGAGAAGAAAGCGGTCCTAGTCTAGTCCTTAGTCTTGTCTATCCGCTGTACCGTCTACCCCTGGCCTACGTTTTTCGACCACGTCTACTTGCCGCCTGCAACTGGACCGTCTGCCTGTCCACGGTTACGATCAGTGCCGACTGTTCTGACCTTCTGCTGTCACCCGACAACGAGCTTGCCTGACGGAATCTGCTACTTACGTCTACCCTGGCAGCCCACCGCAGGCAAGTCCGCCAGACTGGAACGATGGTAGACTCCCGCCGCAGGCAAGTCCATCCCGCTTTGCGGTGGCTCTGGTGGGAAAACCGGGAACCTACATTAGATTCCTGTTCCCTGGGCGTGGGACTTCCACAATCCCTGCAGCGTCGGTCCAGAGGATCAATACCCCGTCAGTTAACAACTAAACGAGTTCTGTGAAATAATAAGCAGGTAGATGATGAAAACTTGATCCTGGAAATTATAGGCCCATGTGGATTTGGAAAGGAATTATTATTATCCTTTATGGCTAATTTATTCAGAGATCTTTTTTTGCCTTTCCTCTGAATTCATGGTGTAAACAAACTTGTGTAATAGAAGCCAAACTGATAGTTACTCAGCTTTCCCAGAGCTAAACAGAAATCTAAGAGCTTTTACTGAAATAACATATAATTTACGTAAATATTTGTAAGAGTTTTTAGTGTTTGTATAAACACATTTACTTGTAGATATATGTCGTACACTCCTACCTGAATTGATGCTTAACTGATAGGTCCACTGGCCTTGTGAAATAGCTGACTAGGTGAACAGTCTGGTAATATATAAAAGATTAATTACACTAAAACTAATGAATAAATACTGTGTATGTGTCACAATGTATTTTGCTCTTCTTGTTTGTGCAGGGAGACAAATAATAATATTTGGTTCAGTTTCTATTTGATCCCTTCGCTAAAAACAGATGCTCTTGTTTTCCTCCAACTGAAGCAGCTGTGCTGAAAGCAAAGGCAAGTATCCCCAAGTGACTGCAATCTCTATAGGTGTTCACAACAGCAGTCAGTGGGGATACAGAAGTGATCAGTTTCTTTTCGCCACAGAATTGCTCTTTCTTTATTTTGCACATCCCTTATTGCTACAGCTGGTGGCTTTTCAGGAGTTTTTCCAGGATTTTAGTAAATAAGGCTCAAATTACATAGTAAATGCAGAGGGGATATTATTTGTTTACGTGCAGCTCTTTCATAAAATACTTGTGTAGAAATCTTTATAAAAGCAAACAATTCATGTCTATCTGTCAATCTATCAGTCTACCTACTTATTAGTCTGTCTCATATCTATACATCTATCTATCTCATAAATATCTATCAATCTATTAGTCTATCTACTTATTAGCCTGTCTCATATTCATCTATATCTGTCTAAGGTTTCGCCCGCAACCGCCCGTGTTGAACATACCTTAAAACATTATGGGGACGGTGAAATTTTGGGAATTTTATGCCATAAAATATTTAGAATGGCCCGGTTTTTGAACCCGCTCTCCGGGTAAACAATCAGACGTCTTTTAGTGCTTTTTACACATTTTGGCTCAGGTGACCATTTGAAAGTGCTCTACCTGTTTCCTGTAATGCACCTAGAAATGCCATGGGTAACTTATAAAAAAAGTACTTCTTTACGGTTCTAGGCGCCCCGCCCCCTGCCCCCCAAAGGGAAATCATTTTGAAATTGAAAAGGGTCCCGCTTGCGCCTGAAAATTGGCCTAAATTCTGGTGTACGGGAGCCATTTCAGTGAAGTGAACAGGGCTGTGCCAGTTTTCAGGCTGAAAAGACGCCAAATATCTGGCACACCCCCCGGTTCATACATTTTAATTTTCGAATCAAAAAACGTGAAAAAAGGCAGCAACTCACCCTTCACAGTCCTAAATGCCCCCTTTTTCATTCCTGATTGAAAGCACTACACCCAAAAACCCCCCGGACCCTTGGGCTCAGGGCCCTCAGAGCCCATAGACAGTGCAAAAACAGAAAAAAATTGAAGGCCAGCGTAGGGTGCAAATAATCCAAGCTGCTTTATTCCTTGTACAAAAACTTGCAGAGGGTAAAAAAAGATAAAAACCAAGGGTTTTTGGGGCTTTTCTTCACCCCCTTTTACTAGGGGAAAAATTGTACATGGGACAAAAAAATTATTTTAATATACCTACTCATGCTAAGGCCCCCTCCTATTTCCCAAACGTATATTTTTAAAGCGAAAGTTTAATTTTTTTTTTATAAAATTTTTTTATTTTATATTTTAAAAACCATTTGTTTCCCAAAAAACACATTTAGCTAAATTTTTTAAGCTTGGGGGAAATTCCCAGTTAAATATTTTATATACAAATTTTTTACCTTAATAAACGTATGAAAAATCGTTTCTGTATTTAAAATTCCCTTGGGTGATCGTTTTTCTACCCACATGTTGTATATATTTCTCTAACATGTTAGCTTTTGTACTTTTTCACAGGGTTTGTATATTTTCTGTACGTTTGGGTTTACTAGTGACTAGTTTTAAATTTATATAATTTTTTTATTTTTAATAAAAAAAAGAAAGGGATCGTTTCTGTTTTTAAGTCCTACCCCGGGTGATCGAGTTTCTAGCGCATATACCCAAATTAGGCCTCTCGCAATCGCCCCTTTGTCGTTCCCTTTCCTCCATCCCCGGGGGTTTGGGTACTCTTTTATGGGCCTTTGCACACATTTTTCCCTTTTCCTCCCCTTTCCCATCCCCTTTTCTTCTTAAAGTGTTTCGCTATCCCTGAATATGTTTTTAAATTTACCCCTTTCTAAATGCGGTCAAAATTTTCCCGTGTTTCTAGTTTCCTAACCTTCCTAATATTTACTTCCAATATAATTTTTTTTTACAAGTCAAAACATTTTTTTAATAAAAAATTATGTGGTCTGTGTCGCAATTCAGGAAATCCCTTTTTTTGATCCCTTATTTTGTTCTCGTTTTTCATCCCCAAAAAGTATTCCATTTTCTTTCATATTTACACCCCCCCCCAAACAGGGGGGTTTTCTTTCCAAAATTTTAAAGAAAACCTTTTTTTTGTGAGCCACTTTTTTTGTTTATTTTTAAGATCAAAGAAAAATTAGTTTATGACATTTTTAAAATATGGTTTTTATTTCTTTTGGCGACTACTCTAATACCCCCCATCCATAATGTCGGGCCAAAGGGTGGGTTCTGACCCGTAGTATTTTTCCCATTTTTTGTAGTTTTGTTTTTTTATTTTTTTCCATATTCATTTTTGTATGGCGTGGAAAAAAACTATCCCTTTTCTTATTTTTTCCATTTTCATTTTCCTTTCCCCAAAAAAGATCTTTTTGTGTCTTTTTTCGGGGGGGATTTTGCCCGGGCCCCGGGAATGAAAACCGTTTTTTCTTTTTTCCCTTCCTCTCTCCCCCCAAAACGTTACTTAAATTATTTTTTTCTTGTTTCTCATATTTTTTTTTTTTTCCCCGTGCGGCCCCTTTTGGCTCTGCTGTATTCT
>JAODAL010022943.1:0-63674 GCA_025379985.1 Phyllomedusa bahiana | reverse complement strand
CTGTTCCGTTTTTGGGGTTTGTGGGTGTGTATCCGGTTTAATCAGGTGTGGTCGGATAGGGTTTCCCCCGGGGTGTTGGGCACCGGGTCGTTGGTGGGTAAAAATGGGGGCTCGCATAACGTTTAAATAGGGGGTTGGGGGCCTTGGGGGCGGAAAGGTGGCCCTGTTCGTGCACCATGGGTTTTGGAGCGGTGAAGAAGTTTTTGGAGTGGGGAGGGGTTCACTTAAACGCCGTCGGATTGGTTTGTGGTCCCTTGGCATTCGGTGGTTAGAAGGGGCTTTTGGGGGTGTGGGGTGCGTCGCTGCGGGGGGTCATTCATGCCCGGGGGCGGGGGGGGGTCCTTGGATTTGGGGAAAATCGGTGGGGAGGCAGTATAATCTGGTCTCCCTTGTTTGGGGGCCCCTTTGGGAATGGTCTGGCAAGGGGGGGGGCCTTGCAGGCGGTGTCCTTGAGAGCTGGTGGGAGTGGTACCCCACCGAGGGGGTTTTGGTCCCCTTTGATGGGGGGTGGGCGGGGCAAGGTAAAGGAGATGGAACTGGGTTTTCCCGCCAGACCAAAGTTAGCTCCAAGGACCTCCCCCCCATGGTTACGGATAAAGTTTTGGATTTTCTGTTGGGTTTTTTGAGGGGACGGAGGGTTGCGGGTGATATACGTTGGTTTTATGTTTTTGTTTTTGGGTTTTTATTTTAAAAAAACGGCCCTGTGGCCATTTCATCCAACCCTTGTCTCTGTATCCTTTTTCGAGGTTGGGTGAAAGAATTGTCGCAGTGGGGTGGTAACAGGTCCGTTGGTTGGAGGAAGAGGGGGTGGAGGGAGATAGGCGCTGCATGGGGTCATGAATTTTCAAAAAACAATGTTCCCACATGGCTCTGTGAGAGGGCCGAAACATTGGTCTTGGAACATATGGGAATAAAGTCACTTTTTTTTTTTTTGAAAAATTCATTACCTTGAGTGCTGCATTTTTTTTAAATTTTTATATATCTATCTATCCAAACACACTATCTTCTATCTATTATATTATAACATTTATTTATAAAACATAATTTATATAATTATATAAAATATTTTATATATATACAATATATTTATAATATACTTTTATATTATATATATTTATATAATATATATAATATATATATATTTTTAATGTTATACATTATGCGAGGGGAAAGGGCTTGGCGTCTTTGTACTTTCTCCATTCGGGGGCAGTCACCGTATTAGCTGTTTGGGTGCTGCGTACAGATGGTACTTGGGTTTGGGGTTTTTTGCTGTTGGCTGCCATGAAATTTTTCAGTGCATTGGGTGAATTTCCCGACTTCCAGCAGGCCCCCTTCCAATGACCTCAAGTGCCTTGCAAATATTGTCCAACTTGTAAGCTGGTGGAGCACCGGAACCGCTTGTTGATGCTGTGAATCGCTCTGCTTTTCTTTGCTTCTCATTGCTTCTTTTGAAATGATTTAACATAGTGGAAAAGTTTACACATGAAAAGAGTGGAAACATTATAACAACGTGGAGGAAAGTACAGTCATTAGAAGCAGTATAACAACCTCTATTATGTACACGTACCACAGAGGACTGAGGTTTTAAATAATTTGCTTCTAAGAGCAACAATGGTAAAATATCTGCCCTAGCAATCTTCTTTTGGCATTTTGCAGCTATGGAATAATAACTATGCTCCATTAGAGGGAAACTTTTAAATCTTTAAAAGCCGTCGGCTAATTGCTCATTCATTCTTTTAGACGTTCCTCCTGCAAATTAGTTTGGCCAAATGTGTTCTTAATGGGAAGAGGGGAACAAGTGGATGCCACAAACTCCTTATTCTGGTTTATCTGAAGTGTTAACAAAAGATCAGGGGTTAAAATTTTACATGATCCTTTCTTCCTCTTGTCGATCCCCACATAGACAAGATTTTTGGCCAGAGAAGCCCTTTAGGTCTTACAAATAGCAAAAAGATTATCTCCTTCCTGACAACCACTCATGATAACAATGTGTGTCTCTTCATGGTTTCCCTTCTCACCTTCCCGGAGCCATATCTTTTTTATTTTTCCATCTACATAGACATATGATGGATTTTATTTTGTGGAAAAAGATAAACTTTCTAATGATGTCATTGACCATACCGTACGTAGAATGTACTTGGACACTGGAAAAAAATTCTAAGTGTGGTGAAATGTGAAAGAAAGTACTTGCGCCTTGTTTGTGGTGTTATTTTGACAGCGTTCCATCTTCTATATAAATGATGGGGTATTCTGCAGGTTGATACGATTCAGGCAATACCAAATGTGTAGGATGTCTGATATGTTTTAGTACTGTAAAAAAATGCAAACATTATTTCTAACATTGGTGCTTCAGCACCATTTTCTGAACAGATGAACAGAAGGCAGCAAAGGAAGCTTTCATAAGGTTAAACGTATCAGTACCCCAGAGCTGACCGTGGGGCTGCTGATCGCAATGAGGAATGGTGCGCAACATGGGTTCTCATTCATTTAGATGCCGCAGCTGTGGTTGGCTACATTCCTTTCTGTTAGTGCTATTAGCAGCGTACACTAGCCTGTGTAGTGGGAGTACATAGGGATTCACCGACACCAGGACATAACGGCAACTACAGTGTCAGTAAGGGGTTAATAACATAAAAGTAGAAAAAAGGAAAAGTCACAAAGCTTTGAAACTTGCATTTATTTATATGTAAATAGCCAAAAACGGTGTTATGATGCACTATGAACTTTTATGGAATATTGATAGAATATGGCATCAAAGTCTGAAAGGTGCGTGGGGATCCCACCTTTGGAAAACCTGCATATCTTGGAACGTGAGTTCTCCATTCGTTTTTATGGGTCCGAGTACAGCTAAAACCCCCGCTCACCTCTATTTAGAACTCACACAGTAGAGAATGGAGAGTTGTGTGCAAGCGCCACCAATTTTTCATTCTGAGCTGAATCTTTCAGGGGTCCATTCCTAAAGGTGTGAACCACACCCAGCAGACTTTGATGGCATATTAGGTGTGCTCAAGGTTTTATGGGGCAACATCCCTAAGATTAGGCACTTCAATATGTTAAATGTACATTGGTGTCCTTGGTTGATCAAATTAAATAAGAAAGATCCAGGGGTGGTGAGTGGTTAGTGGGGTAATTTCAGGGTATTGGAAAAGATAGATTAATTGTTGTGTAAATAATGTAACAGTGTAAGGGTATGTTCACATGAGAGATCGCCGCTGCGTGTTTGCATCGCACCTGTCGGGTCCGTCCTGCGGATGCATCGAAAAATGACATGTAATTTTGGACCCCACGGCGCGGGGCAAAAACCCCGGCCGGCAATCACCATTGAACGCCATGGTGTTTTTTCATTGCCGGGGAGTGATAAAGTCACGTAAATTTTTAATGGTCTCAGAGACGCATCAAAAAGCGGATGTTCCATGGACCAAGACGCTGTGGGGAACATCCCCAAAAAGAATTTTTTGGCATGACTGCTACGCTTTTAAAAAAAGGGCCTAACATTTCCTCCTGACATGTGACAATGTATTACTGAATTTGTCAGCTGGGTGTTGCCAATAGAAGGTTTGTCCTCTATAGTAACTGTAATTATATCACCCATCTGACTTATTTGTTAATATATTTCTAGAAGGAACAACAGAGGAACAGCACAACACAGAGTTATAAGAGAAGAGGCTCCAGAATTGTTAATATGGCGTCGTGGGAAACAACAAACATGGCCATAGCTGTAGATACAAAAAAATTCAGCAAGTGGCTGTGCTGCTGTGTGACATCTAAATCATCACTTTGGAACCAGCAGGACAACCCATAAAACCTCCCAGGAATGCCCATTTTGGGGGATATATTCATAGCTCTTGCCCCTCGGTTGCAAAAAAGGGGCTTTTTGGGGACTCTGGTACAGCAGTTCCAAAATGCTTCATGCACCCCGCTGCGGTGACTCCATTGGCCGGTTTGGTCATCCGTGCAATTCCCCTAGAGCGTGCGCTGGTTCTATTTCATTTATAGGGTGGATGCATGCCCCCTTTCAGCTCTCCATCTTATCTCAGGTCTCCTGTCACAAGTCTTTCCATCAGCAAGGAGTATTTTTGTTTAAACCAATATTCCTGAAAAACCTTTTTTTAACATTTTTGACAGTATTTTTTATTTCATTTCAGTCCTGTGCAATTAAAAATACATATAAAATCCAGTCCTCTTTTAGCTGTTATAGTGATAAAACTCCTGAATGGCAGGGCAGACTAATCTCACGTTACTGTAGGTGCTGCTTATCCGCATGTAGTCTCCTTACAAGTGGTGAGAAAGGACATAATGATCGCTCTACTGATCTATGTACAGGGAAAGATAAGATCAGACTAGATTGACAGAGCAATAACGAGAGTAATACATGAAAGGAGAATGGGTTCATCTTTTTTCTGCAATCGGAGAGGATTTTTTCCTATCTTTTTTCAGGTCCTGCTGATAATACTTACACCTTCCAGGTCATAGTTGGAATAGAATCATCAAGCTATCCTCACTGCCATGCTATCAACCCAAAAAGGGGAAGCCTGAGAGAAAAACAAGGAAGTTATGTACATAGAGGAACCTTAAAAAAGTATATTAACTCCTTAACGACCGCCCACAATGTCTTGTTGTCGGTGGCAATTTCTAGATCGTATCGTGAACACTAAAGACGTTTCGCTGCCAGACATCGAAAGTTTGCGGCTGAGCTGGGCACGCCGCAGCAGCACTGAGAACGGGGCTGTACTACACAGTCCTGATCCCACAGCTCCTGCAAGCCCTGGAGAGCAGGAGAAACCTCCGCTCCCTGGTGCTTTAACCTTTTGATTGCGGCAGATCACCTCGGTGACCTGACAGAGACAGAGAAACCGCTGCACAGTCAGCTCTGGTGACCCAGAGTAACCCCAGGGCAGTCTGTGTAACAAGCCAGTGATCAGGACAGACTGTGTGCTGTCCTGATCACTGCCTTTGTCCAGACTGACACAGATTATAATATATTAGCATATATAAATATGCTAATACATTACCAAGTGTAAAGAAAAAAAAAGGAGCACAGTTGTCCCTTCATGGGATTTAAAAAAAAAGTAAAAAAACTAAAAAGTGTAAAAAAAAATAAAATATAAATAAAGAATAAATATTTAATGGCATAAAAATAATTGTGCATACATTAACACACACAAAAAAAAACCCTAAACATGTTAGGTAGCCACATGACCCTTAAGAACCTGTAGACTTAATCTCTAACAGAGTTTATTAAGTGTGAAATGTGAATGGTGTAAAAAAAAATAATTTAAAAACAAGACCAAATTGAAAAAATATTGAAAAAAATAGAAAAAAGAAATACTGCAATATAGTTTTTTAAGCGATGAGATTTAAACTATCACCCATTAGAATTTTACAACTTCTACAACTTGTTATTCGAATAAAACGAGGCCTCATACAACTGCGTCATTGAAAAAAGTAAGAAAAATAGTTAAATACGTAGTGTCTGAATGAAAACGCAAAGTAGGCATAAAAGTAATAAAAATGTATACTTTCTGGAGTTACATTAACAACTTTTTCATGCATATGCATCTTCGGACTTAATAGGTATTGTTTTAATGAAATTTTAAGAAAAAAACAAAATAACTACTCGACCATTTATAAAAAAAAATTAAACTACCCATTTACATATTGCTTGTCAATATGTGAAGAAAAATGATTATCCTTTCTTCTTTCTCCTTAAAGGTGGTTAGTGTCGTGCAACTACCTATGTTTCAGAATTCCTTCTTACCTTCATCCTGTTTTCTCTTTTTCATTTTTGAATTCAGGGGCGTGTTTACTGGCTTTATTGGTTACTACTGTCCTGCAGTGAGGAGCTGCTGAGGACACCACATCCATAGCTATAGCGACAAGATGGGGATATCTAGGAATAGGTAGGACACTGTTAATGGACACATATTGCAAAGTGACTTGTTTCTGCACAACCTTTAACATAAAAAGCAGCAATCCTTGGAGTGAGACAACCCCTTTAATACCTGCTCGCTTCCAGCCCTGACATGTGGGCTGTCTTAGACCCTGAAAGAACTCTGCCACGTCCCATGGACTATGCTTCTTGTTTGTTCCTCTAGTACCAGGCCTGGATGTCGGCTGTCGCTGCAGGCGACTACATCCCTGTACAGGGGTTAAAGGGTAAAGACCAAGGGGCTCTTTGATGTGGATTTTTAGCATAAAACTGACACCATTTGGAGGAACAGCCTCTTCAGTGAGTCTTGTATATACATTACCCAGAATGAGCAGCATAATTTACGATTCACCCAAAATGTCCATGTTAATTTGAATTAAATATGGAAATATTGAGAACTCACTTATGATTTATCTTCTTTTCCAGTGGAATTTGTTTTATTTTAAAAGACTTGAAGCGTTTTACTCTCACGACTGATTTATTTTATTTTTAACTCTTGGTCCTTTGTGCCAAAAATAAATCCCTCTTACCCGTATACATGAGTGCAGTAAGGAAATCTGCCTGAAGTGGAAGTTGGTGGAAAATAGACAAAGTGTAATAATTACTCCCAGCGATGTCATTTATAGATGTTGGCTGACACAGAAGCAGAGCAGTCTTAAATCCTCTCCGCCTTGTGTGAGTCAGAGCTGAATGCACTTGATAAACATTAGGGCGTAGTCCTCCAATTGCACATAATACTCCATGCCGAGGTTATTTGTTTTCTATGATGTATGACCAAATCATAATATTGAAGCGCAATTTCTTATCGTTCATTCAGTTTCTCCTTTCAAAGCCACAGCAAGTGCGGCGACCTTCAAGAATAACCTCATAAACACAGGAAATGGTTATGTAATAGGTGGCGATGAACTCACGTCTTTCAAGTCGCCACCGCTGCCCTAGTCCTATTGTGAGGCTTGTGTAGTTGTGGGCCGCTGGGATCCCGTGACCCCGCTGGGCCATACTTTCTCTCAGTTAGCTTGCAAAAGAGATGTGAGATAAGAGGTTGAGATAAGCAAGTAGCATGGACTGAGACCAATGACAATGCAACACGAAGGTCATGTTTAAAAGCAGCCCAGTCTAAATCTGGCATACACGTTTCCTTATACAGCAGTTACGGAATATAGCATAACCCCTGGTTATAATATAGGAAGCGATACTATTGCGAGCGTTCTTTTGTTACTTTTAATCACATGAGTCAATGTTTTATAAATAGATCACTTTGTGATAGATTCCTACGCACTAGATTCCTGTAGCTTCTGGACTTTTATCTATATCCTATCTGAGATTTGGTAGTCAGTGATTGATGATGTCATAAAATCATAAAAGCTGTTGTTGTTTAACATTCAACAAGGACAAATAATAGATAATTATACTTTAATGCAATACATAACATGTAGGTGCCTTGGTTACTCTCTTTTATTAAAAATTCTTAAATGGTTGCCCTAATAGGGCATACAGACAGGGGTTACCCTATCAAACTGTATGAAAGCCATACAAAGGCGTAAATTGAAGCTCCTGGGCCTTAGTGCAAAAAGTTAAATGCCGTTGTTTCTCGCCCCCCCCAGCTACGCTTTGCGACGGACAATGCTGGTGTCTCCTTATTGTTAAGATCTCACAAAAGGACTTTGGGGCACCCGTTAGCTGCAGGGACCCAATAAGTGACTGCTATCATCTGCACGCCCCTATACTATGCCCTGAACACCATAAAGGGACGTCCCCATAATTAGTTTCATAGTTTGTCAGTGAGGCCGAAAAGAGCATACGTCCATCCAGCTTCATCCCATTTGATGCTAAAGTGTTTAAAGTTTGAATCCAAGGAAGGCAAAAACCCCATTGAGGTATGAAGTTGCATTGTTCTCATATGTTAGGGAAATCAAATTCCTCCCGACCTCCAATCTGGCATATCGGCGCAATACAACCCTGAATCAACGACCCCTCTCCCAAAATCACTGGTCCTATAACTTGTTATATTTACATCTAAAAACTGGATCTCCTCCTATGAACAAGGTGAAGAAACAAGCATTCCTGGGTACAATCATTTCTATGGCCTGATGCTGCACTTACCCTCTAGAGCAGTGTTTGTCAACTTCAGTCCTCAAGACCCACCGACAGGTCATGCTTTCAGGTTTACCTTAGCATTGCACAGGGGATATCATTATTGGACAAAGATTCTACACAGTCGAGTAGTATTAATAGTCAGTGCATCTGCACAGAGTGATATCATTACTGTCAGTGGCATTACTGCAACAGGTGATCTCCATTACAGTCATGTGTATTGACTCCCACAGTTTATATCCTATATAGTCGTGCATTCTTCACAGTTGATATAATTATTGAGCGGTGTAATATCCTGCACAGGTGATATCAATACTGTCATTCTGCATTCTGCATCAAGGTGATATCATTATTGTCAGGTGTATTTCAGCACAGGTTGATATCATTATTGTCAGTGTATTCTGCACAGTGATATCATTATTGTCAGTGTCCATTTTTTCCCCCCCCCCCCCCCCCCCCCCCCCCCCCCTGCTCAGTGATAATCATTATAGGCCAGTGCATTCAGCACAGGTGCAAATCATTAGTTGTATCAGTTGTATTTCTGTCACAGGTGATACATTAATCGTCCAAGTGCCATACTGCAACAGGTGATATCATTTACTGTCAGTGCATTCTGCACATTGTGATGATCATTACCTGTCAGTGCATTTCCAGCACCAGTTGATATCATTACGTCATGCATTTCTTGCCGCACAGCGATATATCTTATAGTCCAGTGCATTCTGCACAGGTGATATTTTACTGTCAGTAGTGCATTCTGCACGAGGTGATATCATTATAGTCCAGAGTGTCCTTTCTGCAACAGGTGATATCATTACTAACTGTTCAGTGCTTTCTGCACAGGTATATCATTACTGTCAGTGCAATTCATCTGGCACAGGTGATATCATTACTGTCAGTGCATTCTGCACAGAGATATCATTTATAGTCAGGTGGCATTCTGCACCAGGGATTTATTAATAGTCAGTGCATCCTGCACAGGTGATTCACTTATTGTCCATGTGTATTCTGCACAGGTGATATCCATTATTTCAGTGCATTCTGCACAGGTGATAGCATTACTGTCAGTGCATTCTGCACAGGTGATATCATTAGTATCAGTGCATTCTGCACAGGTGATATCATTATTGTCAGTGTATTCTGCACAGGTGATATCATTGTTGTCAATGCATTCTGCACAGGTGATATCATTACCGTCAGTGCATTCTGCACAGGTGATATAATGATGGTCAATAGAAAGAAGGGAAGGCACTCTCAACTCGCTTCTTGTATTTGTATGGTGCCGGGGTCTATGGGGTGGAATTTCCCCAAACATATATAGCCAAAATCAAAATTGACCGCACTCAATTAGTTTGCAAATAAAAATTATTTTATTTCAATCCACAGGCTCCGCATGTATAATAGATATAGGTGACTTTACATATATGACGTTTCGGTCAAGAGACCTTTTTCAAAAAAGTCACTGTGAATATAAACATAAACAAAGAGTAAATGTGCCGTATATTACATGTGAAGAAAAATAGACATACATTTTATATACTTTATTTAACACATGGATTCATCTGTAAATGCTCTAATAAGTTCATACAGATATTTTATGTAGCACAAAAGATATATCCATGTCATATACATTAAGTAGGATATCAAAAATTGTATAGAGGAATGTAAGAATCATATAGAATGAATTATTTAAAAGAGGAAATAAAATACTCCCCTGGTACATAAAAGTGGATAAGTGGAAGAAGAGAACATATTTATGTCCCATTTAAAATAAACCTAGCCGTCTCCCTATTACACCCTTTTTGAATAAACTTACCAAGTTTAGGGCAAAGAGAAGAGAATAAATGGGCCGCAGCCCAATATGAGAAGGTGCCGTCTGGTGTACTGAGTAGAAAAGCGGGTATAAATAGGTCTGTATGCGGCAGCGCCGCCGGAAACGGATATCTCCATGACGTTACTTCCGGTTGCTAGGAATCATGGGAATTGTAGTCAAAAGTGATCCGGGGGAACTGGGCATGCCAATAGCCCCGGACGGCCGAGATCTTTGAAATAAAAGTTAATAAAAGGGGTGGGGAAAAAAGAAAAGTGTCCCCAAATAGAAGATAAGAAAAAAGGGGGAAAATAAAACCAAAGGAAGGGGGACAGAAAAGAGAGGAAAAGAGAAAAAAAATTTGGGATGATGTTTTGAATATGAAAGAAATTTGATATAAATGGAAAAAATTGGTAAAGAATAAAGCGAAAATTTGGAAGGTAAAAAGAAGGAAAAACGAAAAGGGGTTTTGTGAAAAAAGGGGGAGGGCCAAAAAAAGGGGGGAAAAAATTTTAAAAAGGGGAGTTAGTATATCTGAAAGGTAATTTCGAAAACCCTTTTCACCCAAACAAAAACAACGCGCTCCACAGGGGGAGCTTTTGAGATCTAATTTTACGTTTGAAAAAAATTTTGGGTTGTAAATATTTTTTCCGTGTATTGCCCCCCCTATAAAAACTTACTGTTTTAAAAAAAAGGTTTTTTTGTTTTTTTTCCTTGCCCTACCCCTTCGTTTGAAAATTTTTCAGTTTTAAAACGGGAAATTCTTGGGTTTTTTTTAAAATCCCGGGGGCCTTAAAAGCCATTTTTCTAAACCCAAACCATTACACGGAAAAAATAAACCCCATAGCCACATGTCTACAAATACCTAGGAACCCATAAAAAGGGGTTTTTTTAAAGGCCCTCCAAAAACTTTTCCCCCAATTGTGGAGACTTCCCTCTCTATTGCCCCAAAAGAGATATAGATACCTCCTTTTAACAAGGGGTTGGAAAAAAAAAGGAACAAATGAATTTAACTCCGATAAAAATTCACCCTAGGGGGTTCTTAAAAACCCGGACAAACCCAAATTAAAATTTTAAAAACCTGTGATAAAGGAGGTGCAATAGGGGTTTTAGGGGAAAAAAAGGGGTTATGAAATTTAAATTTAAAGGACAGTTTAAATGACACCCCCTTAACTTACACTCCTTTGAGCTTTGCCCCCTTTTTTTCCAGGATCCAGATAAGTTTTCAGACAAAAATTAAAACCAAATACCTCGCTAAAGGGGTCATAGACAAAAATAACACTTGCTTTCCAAAAATGGATCATCCCTTTTCCCCCCGGAAATTTATAAAAAACTTCCCAAAACCCCATAAATGCGGGAAAAACCGGCCGGGCAGGCCCATAGGGGGCATCGATTGACTAAATATTCTCCCCAACCCCAATATCTTAAAAAAAATTCCCTAAATCCCCGGGCCCAGGCCCCCACCAAAAAAACTACAAAATACAGGCCATTTTTTTTGGGGTTTTAAAAATTAGGGGGTTAAAATTTCCAAAACACAGCTTTTGGTTATTCACTTTGAGATGCTTTTTTATATAAGTCCAAAGAACATGCAAAGGGGTTTTTTAACCCCGGTTTTCATTTTTTTTTTGGGAATTCAAATGTTGGGTTAAAATTAAATTTTTGTTTAAAAAATTATTTTAAAATTGGGTTTTTAGGAAAAAAAAGCTTTTTCATTTTTAAAGATTCTTTTTTTGCACAAAAAGGGGGTACAACCAGGGGGGTTCAAAACAGGGGCCCCCCCTTTTGCTTTGCTTACGGGCCCATATTTCGAAGTCAGAACATTTATCAGAATAAACCTCTTTTCCCCCTTCACTCAAAATTTTGGAAGAGGTACTTTTGATGAGTGTTTTGTTTTTTGGGACGGGATTTGGGATTCTTTAAAAAAATTTCCCCCTAAAGGGTTTTAAATTTCGGAAAAACCTAAATTTTCAACCCCCAAATCAACACAGGACTCATTCCGTTTCCCCTTTTTTCTGGACACAATGGTCAAAAAAAATTTTGGGGACAGTACCAAAGCACTGCCCTTTAAATGTGAACCCCACATTTGATAGGAAAAACCCTTTTTGGGTTTAAAGGGAAGCTGTCACCGGGCCCCATAAAAAAAAGGGGCCATTAAAAAAGCCCCAATGTTTGGGGGGTTTCAAAGGGATGGGTGCCCAACCCCCCCAAAAAAGGGGGGATTAGAATGAAAAACATGGAAAAAAAAATTTCCGCAATGGGGGGTTCCCCCAAATTTGGGGACTCTGGGAACTAACCCACGAAAACCATTTTCCAAAACCCCGGGTCAAGCCCCAGTATTTTTCCCATTCACAACACATACTTTCCAAAGGGGTTTGGTATACACAATATTTCAAAGGGGAAACATTGGAATATTCTAAAGAGGGTTTAAACCCACCTAGAAATTTTTCAGAATCCCCCCTTTTAAATATTTTTCCAAAAGCCCTACAAATAAAAAAAGACATACTAGGGAGACCCCGAAAATAGGATCCACAAAAAGACCATTATTCATTATTTATTCCCATCCCCAAAAAGGGGGTTTAAAATTCCCTGTTTGAAATTTGCTGTCATTTGGCCAAGTGCAACCCAAGGGTAACTTTTTTTCCCAAAACCCAAAGGGAAACGGGGAAGGGAAGTTTGAACTGGGGCCCCTTTTAAATCGTGAAAAGCAATTTTGGGGTTTTAAAACCCCTTAAAAATTCCCGGGGGGAAATTTAATTTTACATAGGGGAGCGGGTCCAAAAACGAATGAAAGACCCCCCCTTTCCGAGCCTTAAGTTTCTAAAAGGGATGTAATTAAAATGGTTCCCCTGTGCCCCACCTTTTTAATGAAGAGGACACAGCATCTGCATTTACTTTTTTGGATTTAAAAAACGGGGTTTTTAAAAGGGCCCGAAAAAGGGGGGAAACCAAACTTTGGGATTGCTTAAAGAAAGGGAGTTTTTTTTGGATTTTCCCAATTGAATACCTAAAACCCCCATGGTTTGAATAGGGAATTTGCTTTTATTTGCTTAAATTATAATAAAATTTACAAAATATCTCCCTTTTTATTTCTTTTTTTTCCCCCCCTTAGCAACTTTTAACGGGCCCTTTTCTGCGGGTGGAAAAACAGTGGGCCCAATTCTATCTCTTTTATTTTTTTTTTCTCCCCTTAACACTTTATACCTTTTCCCTTCCCTTTGTGTTTTTTTTTTGATCTTTCAAAAAAAATCTTTACCATTTTTTTCCCCCCCCCCCTTTTAACCCCCCCCCCCCCTTTTTTTTTTTCCCATTTATTTTTCTTTTAAATTTTTTTTCTTTTAATTTGCCCCTATCGGTCTTTCCTCCCACTTTTATTTTACAGATATTTTTAATCTCCTTTCAAATTTTTTTCCCCCCGCTATTTTTTCCCCCCCTTCTTTTCAAAAAACCCTTTTTTATTTTTCCCCTTTTCTTTCCCCCCCTTTTTTTAATCAGTCTTCATTTTTAAAAATCAAATTTTTCCTTTTCTATTCATTGCTTTTCAATATTCTAATAAAATTCTTTTAACCTCTTTTTCCTCTTTTTCTGCCCCCTTTCCTTTTTGGTATTTTATTTTTTCCGCCTTTCTCTTTATCTTTTTTGGGTTTATACTTTACTTGTTTTCACCCACCTTTCTTTAAAACTATTACTTCTCAGGGCATCCCCGGCATTCCGGGGCGCTTTTGCGCTTGCCGAGTGCCACGGCCCACTTTTTGGGATTTAAAATTTCCCCATGTTTCCCTAGCCCCCCGGAAGAAAACGTCAGGGAAAGTTTTTCCTTTTGGGGGCGGCGCTGCCGCATACAGCCCTATTTAAAACCCGGGCTTTTTTCTCAGTAAACCGGAGGCCCCTTTCTAAAAAGGGGGCTGGGGGCCCCCCTTTTTTAATTCTTTTTTCTTTGCCCTAAATTTGGGTTTTAAGTTTATTCAAAAAGGGTTTTTTTAATGGGGAGACGGCTGGGTTTTATTTTAAATGGAACATAAATATGTTCCCCTTCTTCCATTTTATCCCCCCCCTTTTATGTAAAAGGGGGGTATTTTATTTCCTTTTTTAGATAATTCATTCTATATGTTCTTCATTCCCTAACAATTTTTATACCCTATTTAAATGTTAGGGGACATGGAAATACTTTTGTGCTACTAAAATATCTGTAGAATTATTAGAGCATTTACAGATGAATCCAGGGAATATTATATAAAATTTATGTCTTTTTCTTACATTAATTAGGGCCCAAAAATTTACTCTTTTTTTTTATTTTTTAAATTTTACAGGGGACTTGTTTGAAAAAGGTTTTTTGACCAAAACGTCTTAAAAATTTGTAAACACCTATACAATTTAATGCGGGCCTGTGGATTGAAATAAAAAATTTTTTTTTTCATCAAATTTGAGTCGGTCATTTTGATTTTGGCTATAATGATGGTCAATGCATTCTGCACGGATATCTTTAAACCGTCAGTGATTCTTCACAGGGGGGATTTTTGGGCAGTGATTTTTCACGGGTGATATCATTATGTCAGTGCATTCTGCACAGGGGATATCTTTTGTCTGCATTCTTCACAGGTGATAGGATTTTTGGGCATGCTTTTCACGGGTGAAGGATTATTGCATGCATTTTAAAGGGTTTTGGTTATTTTGGGGTGTTTCTGCAAAAGGTAAATTATTGTCTGCATTCTGACAGGTGTGCTTTATGGCGGCATTTTTCACGGGTGATAGGATTATTTTTTTGGGTGCATTCCCGGTGAATCTTTGTCAGTGATTCTGCACAAGTGAATCATTATTTGGCATTTTCAATGCACAGGTGATTTTTATAGTCAGTGCATTTGCCGGTGTTCATTATTCGGCTTCTGCAAGGTGATATCATTATTACAGTGCATTCTGCACAGGTATAATTTATGTCAGGGGGATCTGCACGGGTGATACATTATATCAGTGCTTCTGCACAGTGATATTTTTTAAAGTCATGCATTTTGCACAGGTGATATCTTTATAGTCATGCTTCTGCACAGGATATCTTTTATAGTCTGCATCTGCACAGGGGATACATTATTTTCAGTTCATTTGCACAGGTGTTTTTTTAAAGTCATGCATTCTGCACAGGGGATTTCATTTACTGTCAGTGCATTCTGCCAGTGATATTAATATAGTCAGTGCATTCCACGGGGTTTTATCTTTAGTCATGCATTTTTCACATGATTAATGATGGTCAGTGCATTCTGCACAGGTGAAAACATTCCGCAGTGCATTCTGCTCAGGTATTCTTTATTGAATGCATTCGACGGGTGTATTATTTTTAGTCATTTGCTTTCTCAAAAGGTGATTTCTTTATTTCAGTTTTTCTGCCAGGGAATTTATTTAGTCTTGCATTCGCAAGGTGATATTTTTATGCCCAGTGCTTTCAAGTGATTTTAATACATGCATTTGCCGGGAAATATTTTAGTCTGCTTTCACGGGTGAATTTTATAGTCAGTGCATTCGCCCACAGGTGATAGCTTTTTTTCGGGCATTCTGCACAGGTGTATCATTATTGCATCATTTGCCAGGGGATAGAAATATTGTCATGATTCCACATGTGATAGCATTTTTGTCAGTCATTTCACGGGTGATATCATTATAGTCAGTGCATTCTGCACAGGTGATTTTATTTTTATTTCCCAGTGCATTTCCCTTTGATATCTTATTTTCTGCATTCTGCCAGGGTTTTCATTTTGTCAGTGCATTCTGCACAGGGATAGATTATTGTCGCATTCTCCAAGGGATAATTATTTTTCATGCATTCTGCACAGGTGATATATTATGCAGTGAAATTCTGCACAGGGGATTTTATTAAGTGTGCATTCTGCAAGGGTTTTTTATGTCATGCATTCTGCCCCATATATATTAGGGTCAGTGCATTCCCGGGGTAAATTCTTTTAAGCAGGGGGGGGGGGGGGGGGGGGGGGGGGGTTTGGGCATTCGCACGGTGATATTATTATGTCATGATTTGACAGGGATTTTTTTTATTATCATGCTTTCTGCACAGGTGATATTATTATAGTCAGTGCTTTCTGCCCGGGTGATTTAATTAAGTCAGTGTTTTCCCACGGGTGTATTATTATAGTCGTCATTCTGCACAGGGTTTAAAAATGTCGTGCATTCTGAAACAGGTGATTTTTTTATTTCATGCATCTGACAGGTGATGCATTATTTTCGGTGCATCTGCCAGGTATATCTTATTGTCATAAATTTCTGCACAGGAAAAAGATTTTGTCAGTGCATTTGACATGGTAGTTTTATTGTCATGCATTCTCACAGGTGATATCTTTATTGTCAGTGCATTCTGCACAGGTTTTTATCATTATATCATGCATTCTGCAAGGTGAATTTTTATTATAGTCAGTCATTCTGCACAGTGATACATTATTTCGGTGCATTCTGCCAGGTGATATATTATTTCATGCATTCTGCACAGGTGATGGGTTTATGTCAGTGCTTTTCTGCACGGGTTTATCATTTTTGTTCATCATTCTGCACAGGGATATCATTATGTCAGGATTCTGCACAGGTGATAAAATATGGCAGTGCATTCTGCAAATATCATTTTTGTCAGTGTTTCTGCACATGATATCATTATTGTCATGCATTCTGCACAGGTGAAAGGATTAGCCCCTGCACTCTGCACAGGTTAGAATTATTGTCAGTCATTCTATGGAGTCTGGTAAGTGACCTTTTGGGGTGGGCCTGAGCACGGGATTGAAAATGCTGCCACAGAGCACTGTAGGGAAAATGTATGGACAGATGAAAAGAGATGAGTTTCTGAGGCAGGATCAGCAGTGATCATCTGATTGGCACAGGCCTGGCTTCTCAGATCAACCATTGTCTGTATTTTAGAGACACAGGTTTGGCCTCCCTATATAAAAGGTGTCATGATGAGACACCCCTTTTAAGAGTCTTTTCAGTCATTGGCTACATCCACAATCTTGATTAAACCAGTAATAATTGACAACCTCTATGGAGTATTGTACCTGTACCTTACAGAGAA
Source organism: Phyllomedusa bahiana (assembly GCA_025379985.1). Taxonomy (NCBI): domain Eukaryota; kingdom Metazoa; phylum Chordata; class Amphibia; order Anura; family Hylidae; genus Phyllomedusa; species Phyllomedusa bahiana. The sequence goes on along the minus strand of JAODAL010022943.1, from coordinate 46,787 downwards.
TCATTAATGGAAAAACTTTAAATTCAGTTGATGTTATTAATGGGGTTCTATAAATGATAAAAAAAATGTTCCAATCTCCGGGGGCCATTGGAAAAAGCTTGAAAAAGCGACAAGTTTGGGAAATTACATGGACAACAAAGAGTGCAAATTATCAGTAAAGACAACTAAGCGTTTTGAGTAATAGGGGAATAAAAAGGGGGAAATTGCAGTTTAAAGTTTGAGGATGAAGGGGTTAATAAAAGAAGGGTTATGCACAAAAGAAACAATTCCACCATTACGTATTAAACTGGAAAACAGTAACATGCAAAAGTATTTGATAATGTTAGTAGATAATAAATTGAAGCGTGTTGAGAACTTAGGGGGACAGGTATGAAAACTGTCTAGGTGTAAGACTTTCTTTGTTGCCCATAGCAACCAATCAGAGCCCATAGCAACCAATCAGAGCTCCCTTTTATTTTTCCAGAGCACTATATGAATATATAAATGGCCCCTATAAAAATATAGTTTGAGACTTTTGCATGTGAAACCCCCTCAAAAGACAAAGGGGCACACCTTCCACCTGGAGAAAGTTTAAAGAATGTTTAAAGGAGTTTTCACACCATGCAGTTTGTTGGAGCTACAGGCAGCTTCAGACTCATGCCTCTTGGTCAGGCTGTGGGCGGGTCTATAGCAGTGATTGACATATCAGCTCTGCTGTTCCTAGTTATTCCTGTTATGCTGACATTAGTGCAGGAGATTTATAAAGTGTATTACACAAAGCTGCAGAGCTAAGAAAGGGAGAAAGCATGTCATTTAGGTAGTTAAACAATCTATACTGTTACAGATAAGAATCTGCAGAGAGTGACTCACCATGGCCGAACTGGCTGACCGCAGCTTGGAACAATGAGAGATAAGAGAAAGCAGGGAGAGGTGGGAAGAGATGGTCGGTAACCAGAGAAATGTGTGTGCTCTAAGAGAACATAACATCTTCTTTATCTCCTGAGCAAAGAAAAATTTAAACAGCAATGTATTTGGTAATAGTCTTAATTTACCTTTCCCTACATGTTAAAAGCTAATATTTTGGTGCGAAAATCCCTTTAACTTCTGTAGGCGACAAGTCTATGGGAAAAAAATTAATCTGTGGAGAAAAAAAGCCGCCTCAGGAGCCAGACACAGCAGGAACAGGTTAGGGCTTCAAAAAATAAAGTTCAGACCATTACTTGAAAAAAAAAAAATATTAACAGTTATGTACATATGTGTAACTTTATGGGGGTATGGAGGGGACTGGTCCCCCCACTTTTTTCTGGGTGGGGTACGGTCCCCCCCACTTTCTAGTCACTTCAATAAATAAATAATCCATATGAAAGCATGAGAATAAGGTAAGTGGGGAGAGCAGAGCACAGAGGAGGAAGAAGCTAACCATTTGCCTCCTATATTTCTGTGCATTTTGGGGGGATAGAGTAGGTAGCAGCCTCGAGTGTCAGTGCAGAGTGAGAGCAGCGCTGATCGGTAGAGCAGGAGTCAGCAGAGGCTGCTTCATCAATCAGAACACTGCTCACAGTCCAGCACACTCTGTATCTGGGGCTGTATCTTCCCTCCCCTCATATACCACTTCCCCTATGCTTAGCATCAGAGAAGAAGGGAAGTTCCAACCGAATGCCAACTGCACCAGACTACAGGAGACCGGTAAGGAGGGGACAAGGGTGCCAGGCGTTGTGTGTGCATGTGAGTAGGGTATGTACTGTATATGTGAGATGTGTATATACTGTACAGCCATGTGTCTAGCCATGTTTCCTCTTCCCTGCACTTATGCGCCGGCGAAAATGAAAGTGAATGGGGTCAGCCCTGCAGCATTTTAGAAGTGCGGACTAGCCAGCGCGTAATTCTATAACACCCCGCATTTGGCAGAGCACACAGTACGCCTTGTGAACATACTTAAGGGTACTTTCATGTAGAAGATATGAATGCTGATTTCAGGGTGGATTCAGTGCTGGATCTGCCTCAGAACCGGCGTCCAATCCGGCAGGAAACTCATTTACATTATACCCTATGTAAAAACAGTGTCGTCGTTTAGATGACACTGATTTTATTTGAGTATTTTCGGCGCGTACTGTCAGCGCCTACTGTCAACGCCTACACAGAATTCTTCAAGGCGTTTTATGCCCTAACAGCACTAATGGATAGGAGGGAAAAATCTGCCCTGTGCAGTCTGGGTCATTTGCTCGTCAGAATTCTGCGTTTGCAAGCGCCGAATTTCCAAAAAGCAAACGACACTGTTAGGGCCAAAGAAACGTCATGTGATCCACACCCTAAGGGTATGTTCACACGGTTTATTGTGGCGCATACAGTAAGCGCCGCAATACGCCGGGTGTTTTGGAACCATGCGCTGATCAGCGTGTAATTCCAAAGCACAAGGGGCTATTCGGGTGCCAGCCCCATAGACATGCATTGTCAACGGCGCGTAATCGCCGCTAACAGTTCACATGTCAATTGTCCCTCCACGCGTACAATACGATCCCACTGTACGCGTGGGGGACGACACGTAATCCATAGCTCTCTATGAGAGCTATGAATTACCGTAACTGTGGTGTGCATATCGCCGCGTATAATGCGCAATACGTGAAAATTCACGCTGGAATACGCGGCTATATAAGCCGTGTGAACATACCCATAGTGTGTCTGTGTTCAATATATGTATATATACACACACAATTTCCCGGGTACCTTGTCTAATGTAGTCTCTGGGGTACAGTGTGTAATGTAATAATCTCTGGGGTACAGTGTGTAATGTAATAATCTCTGAGATATGGTGTAATGTAATCTCTGTTGTACAATGTATAATGTAATCTCTGGGGTATAGTGGGTAATGTAGTAATCTCTGAGGTACAGTTTAATGTAATCTCTGGGTACGGTGAATAATACAGTAATATATGGGGTACGGTGTGTAAACTAATCTCTGGGGTACAATAGGTAATGTAGTAATCTCTAGGGTACAGTGAGTAATGTAATATGTGGTGTATGGTGTGTAATGTAGTAATCTCTGGGGTATAATGTGTAATGTAATCTCTCATGTATGGTGTGCAATGTAATCTCTGGGGTACAGCGTGTAATCTAATCTCTAGAGTACAGTGGGTAATGTAATCTCTGCGGTACAGTGAGTAATGTAGTAATATCTGGGGTACAGAGTGTTATGTAATCTCTGGGGTATGGTGTGTAATATAATCTCTGGGGTACAGCGTGTAATGTAATCTCTGAAGTAGTGGGTAATGTAATCTCTGGGGTACAGTTTGTAATGTAATCTCTGGGGTATGGTGTGTAATGTAATCTCTGGGGTATGGTGTAATGTAATCTCTAGGGTACAGTGAGTAATGTAATTAATTTCTAGGCTTTAGTGTGTAATATACTGGTTGGGGTACAATTAATTATATTGTTTCTGGAGTACAATGTGCAATTCATTTCTAAGGTGCAGTTAGTAATGTCGTTTCTGTGGCTCCCATGTGTAATATAATTCATTTCTGGGGTGCAATGAGTGATGTCATTTCTGGTGTATGTTATGCAATAAAATAAATTTTGGGGTCCACTATGTGACTTAAATGATTCTTAGGGGTACAGTGAGATTGGATTCATTTATTTATTTCCCCCTTGCATTCATTTATTTCCCCCTTCTGTTGTGTGTATAACAAATTTAATGGAGTCGTGATGGGGGAATGGGAGGGGTGCATTGCACAACATTTCCATGTGGAGGTGGAAATATTGTGTGTGGGCTAGTTCGGCTTCATTGCCAGGGCTGCTCTAAACTTCCGGCTCTAAACTTCAGTAATTAGAGAATCACTCATAACCTTACGGATTGCACCAAAAGTGTTTGCCATAAGGACTCCGCCCGGACCCGCTGGAGGAGCTCACAGCACTCCCTCAGACCTCCTAGATGGGTTAGAGGGGGCCACTTCACTGCAGGGAGAGAAGGGAAGGGAGGGGAAGTGAAAGGGAAGGCGGATGAAGGAGGGAGAGAGAGATAGGAAGATAGGGGATGAGAGGGAAAATTGGTCCCCCCCACTTTTTGAACCAAAGTTACGCCCCTGGTTATGTAGACCTATAAATACAAAGTTTAAAACTTACCTATATCCCTCCCTTTCATTCACATCTTCTTCCTGTCCTTGGTTGAACTTGATGGACATGTGTCTTTTTTCAACCATACTGACTATGTAACAACCATACTGACTATATGACTATGTAACATTACACAGATGAGGCACTTCAGGCTTGGTGGTTACAGTAAACTTATGCAGATGTTTACAATGCTGGCCAGCTCTCACTTGAAGGCACAGTCTTAATATAAACGCTCCATCTGGCACTTCTGATGTAGTAATTTTCACCATCTCAGTCTCTCTTCCCAGAGCCGGGGGTCCAGTGGTACAACGTCTCTAGATTTGCCCCTTAAGGCATGGGTACAATGTTACAATGAAACAGAGACTATACTTACATCAGCCTTGTAGTAATAATGCAATCTGATAGCAATTCACCAATGTAATTATTGCTGTGAATAAAATCCATGAAGAATGGTTGTAAATAATTGATAGGATATATATTTTATTTTACTACACTAAAAGATTTATCAAGGATGACATCTCTGACAGCATAATTACACGTTATGGAGTGAACCGCACTATTAAGAACAATCAGGGCTATTTTATAAGAGGTTCTTTAAATGTATAGTTAAAACTCTTTACTCCATCATCCTATAGTTGTTTCCAGCTCGGAACTGCAAGAAAATCTTTGATTTCAGGACCAGCAGCAAGGAAGAGAGGGGGTGCATTGAGATGACAGTGACCTGTGGCTTTACTTCAAATTGTAAGAGGGCCAAATGTCGCGCAATAGCTAAAGCCCTATCCACGGTGTTGTATGAGGATGAGGAGGGTCAGCTACATTAGTTGTGAATCACAAGCTTTAGGTTGGGGTAAACTCTATATGAATGAGTGAGGTATATGGTAAAAAAAAATAGCAAGAAGGAACAGGCTTTTTCTTATTCTGCTAAAAAAAACTAATAAAAAACTGTAGCATTTCCCATACAGCACCATATGTTAAACATTACAACTGTCTGGTCACGTTAGGGTAGGTTCCTGTTTGGTTCAGCACTGGTTCAACCAAATTTGTGATGTCCTGAACCCAAATTTTTTTCTCTAACCTTATCCCCAACTAAGAATATCCCTAACACTATTTAAGGTTCTTTAGGCTGCTTCAGGGATTAATTACCATTCTGCGGTAAACCCGGTGCGGCATCACTTCTAGTGCAAAGTCTCATCCAACATCACTTCCAGTTACCACCACATAGGCCCTATAATATGGTAACTGGAAGCGACGTTGTATGGGATGTCAGACATTGCAGCAAAAATGATGCTGAACTAAGCCCACTGCCAGACCATGAGCACCACATGGTAAGGTAGCTCCTAAAATTCCATACAACCCCCAACCTCATTTTAGGGTTGAGTTGATTTTCTTTTTTTTGGGTGGGCGGGGGTGGAAGGGCAATTTTGACCAAAATTCAATACAGGACAATTTAAAGCAAATTGGTTTGATCCTGGTCGATGCAATTATAAAAAAGCAAGACCAGTCTAAAAACAAACCAAATTATCAAACAGCATAAGCCACTGTGATAACTTTGGCACATCCGTAGACTGCCTGACATATATTTACACTGTCTAACTTTTGCTAATTTTTTGCAGTCAGTGGAATTTTTTTAATGGCCAGGAAAATACATCTACACCTTTAGACAACCATATCGACACCTTGCCTTCCAACAGTGATATATTTTTCTACAGTTCTAATGTTGAGATGTCTCCTTCATCTTCTAACTTCTGCAGAGAAAAGCATCTCACTGTAACCTATGGATTTCCCACTGCACTTGTTACCTAAAGGAATACGCGTAAATCATAATTAAACCACAAAATAAATAGAATATTAACCCACAATATTACTTACAACTCCAAAATCTTTAATAACTTCTTAACGACCTCCCACCGTCTTTGGCGTCGGGCATTTCAGGTCGTTTGACTACAGCGATGTCTTTTGGCGTCACTGCAGACATCGGAGTTTGCGGCTCCGGGCGCTGCAGCAGTGCTGGGATCAGGGCTGTACTACACAGCCCTGATCCCAGCACAGCTCTTGCGAGCACCGTGGAGCGCAGGAAACCTCCGCACCCCGGTGCTTTAACCCTTTGATCGTCACTGCAGCGCAATCAAAGGGTTTCCCTGCTCTGTTGGGTGATCGGAACGGGCCCCGGTGACCCACAGAGCCGGGGGAAAGGCTGCACAATCAGCCCTGGGGACCTACGTAGCCCCAGGGCTGTTTGTGTAAAAAAGCCCGTGATCCCGGGGAAAACTGTGTACTGTCCTGATCCCAACTGCCCCCGTGTCAGAATGACACAGAACATAATGTATTAGAATATATGAATATGCTAATATATTACTAAGTGGGAAAAAAAAGTAAAAAAGTTCTCCCTTCATGGAATTTAAAAAAAAGTAAAAAAAAAAAAAAACATTAAAAAAGTGTAAAAAAAGAATAAATAAAATAAATATAATAAAATAAAAATAAATATTAATAAAAAAAAATTGTGCATAATTACACCCCAAAAAAAACCACACATATTAGGTTTAAAAAACCTGTAGAATTAATCCCCACAAGTTATTAAAGTGTGAAATGGAAATGGGTTAAAAAAAAACAAAAAAAATGTAAAAAAAAAAAAAACAAAAACTGCAATTATTTATAAGTGAACTTAAACTATTCCCCCATAAAGTACAACTTGTCCCGAATAAAAACGAGGCCTCCCACACAACTGCGTCACTGAAAAAATAAAAAATTACCAAACTGTTGAAACGCAAGGAGGCAAAAACTAAAAAAAAATTCTGGTCATTAACTACTTTTGAGGCGTTTGGCTTAAAGGGATTGTCCTCACCCACAAGGATTCATCTTACCTCAGTCCTGTTTTCTTGGTTTCACTTTGAATTCAGGGGCGTGTTTTTTCTGCTTCCACTAGGCTGCAGTAGAAGTCAGGTCTGTAGTATAGCGCCAGTGCTGGCAGCCTAAACAGGACAGTTTAAACAGGTCGGTAGCTATAGCAACCAGTGCTGGCAGCCTATCAGGAGAGATCAAACAGGTCTGTAGCTATAGCGACCCAGGAGCTGATGCAGCCCATACAAGAGGGGATATCTAGGAATAGGTAGGACTTTTTTTAAATGGACACATATTGCAAAGTGATTTGTTTTTGCAAGATCTTTAACATAAAAGCAATCCTTGTAGTGAGACAACCCCTTTAAGGGGTTAAGACTCATCTAGGTGATTAGGAAAAAATCTACACATCCAGTCACAGTACAGCAGCAAAAGTACATCATATAATAATAACTCATTTTATAATGTACAGAACATGGGAATATAGATCTATATATCAAAATATACACTTTATATATTATTACAAAAATACATAGTAATTTCAGTAAGAAAGCAATAGTGACCATGTGCCAATATTAATTGTATATATTCAAAGACACCCAAAAAATAGGGGTAGCACTTCTCTACAATGTAAAAAAAAGAATAAGCCTAAGGCTATGTTCACACAGCATTTTTCAATACGAAAAACGCTTCGTCAAATGCATCTAACACGTACCCAAAGTGTGTTGCATGTTTGGCTGCGCTTTGGCTGCAGCAGGAACACACCCTGTAGTTTTAAACAGGACGTCTGCTGCATCAAACGGATTAAGAATTGACATGACCATTCTTTGAACAGATCCGAAAGACGCATCAGAAAGACGCAAGTAAACACGTATTATTTGAACGTCAATGCATGTTTTACACTGAAACTAATGTAAATCACACTGCACATTGTTAGATGCGTGTTTGGGTCCGTTTTGGGCCGAAACATGGATCCAAAGACGCATCTAAAAAACGCTGTCTGAACATCTCCTAAAGGAAAATCAAAACATAAGTAAATAATTGAATTATTATCCATGAGAGAGTTGCTATGGCCACATCGGTCTGCCATGTTAGCAGTATTTTTAGGTTGTTAATGAATGCTGTATCAAAAATAAAAGTTGTCCCATAAATTGGAAAACACAGGATGGGAATAGTAAAGGTACACCCACACGAAAGTAAAATTTACTTGTCAGATTCTGTCATTGAAAACCACATTGGACCACGCAATTTTCAATGGGTATTGCACATACTATTTCATGTGGATTTAGGGGTGTTTTTTTACTTGTGGTTTACAATCAGAAACAAGCCTCATTCACTTCTATGTGGTTTTGGACGCGGATCTGTGTTAAAAACCACATACAAATATTTGGGGCACATTTTACACAAGGTTTTTAGCCATTCGCATTGACATCAAAAATAGATTTCCTTGCGCTTTCCAGCCAAAGAATGGGCATGTGCTAAGATTTTTTTCCGGCAAAAAAACCCACCAAAATATGCATTGTATGAACTACAACATATATTTTCTATTGATGTCAATGTGGATGGTTATACTTTTGGTTTTAAATGAGTATTTCAAGTCGGTATCCACGTGGATTCTGACTTAAAATACTAGCTGTGTGGCTGTACCCTTAGGGTATGTTCCCACGACTTATTTGGACGAGGTTTTCGGACTTTTTCCGCTCCCAAAACCTCGCCCAAAACCTCACCTGAAACATGCTTCTTCAGAGGAGGTTTTAGAGGCGTTTCTCGGCGAAGTTTTGGATCAGGTTTTGGATGAGTTTTTCTATGAGGTTTTCACCCATACAAATTAATAGCCAGGACAAAAACTGCGCCAAAAACTGAAAACCGTGCCGAAAAACACGCCTAAAACACGCTTCAAGAATTGGCATGACACTTCTTTTTCATTGCTTCCAAAGAAGCGTGTAAAAACCTCGTCGTGTGTGAACTACAACAAGGTTTTACATAGGAATCAATGAAATGAACTGGGGATGTTTTGGAAGCATTTTGGACGAGGAAACGCTCCGAAAACCTCGTCCAAAACCTCATCCGAATAAGCCGTGTGAACAAGCCCTTAGTGTCACATGTATGAAAACTATCAAGGTCTCACAATCAGAGTGCCTCTTTTTATTTTTCCAGAGCACTATATGAAATGAGAGGGGCGCTCTGATTGGTTGCTATGGGCTCTGATTGGTTGCTATGAGCAACAAAGTGAGTTTTAGACCTAGACAGTTTTCATACATGTGGCCCTTAGCCTTTGAACTGGAGACTACACTACAGCTCATGGTTTGTCATGGAATTGGAAACTGATATTGATGATTAAATCAAGTGAATGGCTGTTTTGACATTTTGGAGCACATTCTTGAAGATATCCTCAAGGTGGATATCATTCTCAACCTTTGCAAAATGCAAATTACAAAAAATCCACCAATCAAAAATTGTAGAAAAGAAAGAGGGCTCCAGCTGAAAAACTTTTACCCCGCATCCTCCTTCTAGCTGCTATTACACTGTTGGTGGTCCATGGAAGCTGGAGTTATGGAAAGCCCACACCTTCTCATTAAGGACACTTGTATGCTGGTGTTGACAGGCCGCAAAAGGAGGCAATCATACATTTCTAACTGTGTCTATTAGAAGAACATTGTCTGCAAAGAATCAGAACCATGTCCCTTCAGATCCTTTATTAGAACCTGACATAACTAATATGAAATGTTTTTTATTATCCATTGTCAGGAGTGGTGGCTCCATGATGTGTCATCACATAACCACAGACCCGGAAATATTCTGGAAAGTCAGTTTTCCTTGCACTTAGTTTTTGATACATACATGAAAAATTCTGCAGATAGAATATAGATACCAACAAATTACAGACATTTTAAGATTCGTATTAAGGCCACAACACACATATCACAGGCCATTCTACTGCACCAACTAGATCACCGTAGGGTTGTATAGTGATCTAAGTTCAGTTCAGTATAAATTTTGTAGCCAATAAATAAACCCTAAAATGCAGCCATATAACAGAAATCTGTATAAGGGGCACAACTACAAATTATAGAGCTCTATAGCAATATTGGCCCCACCACCTAACAACAGGAAAATGAAACAACAGCATGCATGGCAATAGCTGAAGGTATAGAAAATAGCACTATACATGAGAATCTACATGAGAATCTACATAGTACTGCTAGATAGCAAAAAAACAACCACTTGGGATTATCTACAAAATGGTATAATGTTCTTGCACCCGAGTGGGTCCCCTCAACCTCTGGGCACTGTAGTAGTTGCTGTAGCTGCTATGGCTATATCTACACCTATGGTCTGTATTATAGGTTTGTCCACACTTTGTGTGCCACTGAATGGAGCCTCCATGAGCTGCCATGTTCTCCCCTATCTAAAGATAAATATCAGTGAAGAGGGAAGTAACAGTCTATAAGTCAACACCCGTCAGTTGATGGTTTCCGTAGTGCAGTAAGTATGGGGAATGATGATGAAGTGTGGGCAGGGAAGGGTGTCTGCCTGGTAGGTCTTTGAGTTCTATTACTAGACTTATCGCTAAAAAGTTTTGAAGATCATTGCATGTACCAAAAATTATACTTTTTATGCATTTTTTTTGCAAATCCATACTTGCTGTTAATTTCGGACAGACGTAAGTATGCCAAATGTATTAAGAGTCATGCCCATTTCAATAATACAAAACTATCCAACATTTTTTTCAAGGCCATCGTTTTCATATCTTGCACTGATGAGGGCGGTGACCTAACCTCAAGCTCTAGTGCATCATTACAAAATGTCTAACAGAGCTCCTGCCATGTGTCCAGTATTTGGGTTGACAGGTATGATTTTTGGTGCCCAGGCGCCATTTTTTTGCGCATAAAAGTAGCGTAGAATGTGCCTGAATCTATGACCTTGTTCTACTGCGGGTCATAGATTTAATGTTTTCGAGCTACAGAGTGACACGTCTGGCTTAGATAACCCACTTTTAAAGTGCGCTACCTGTTCCAGCAGTAATGTGCCTGGATTTGCCAGACTGAAGCTATAAATGTGTAGCTTCATACAGTTGTAGTGCGCCCCGCCTCCCGCATGCCCCCGATCTCGCATTACAAAGTGCCGCAGGTGCTCTGTGATGCGCCTGATACAGGAGTGCGCCTGGTTACAAATAGAGCGAATGGGGCTGCACTAGTCTTCAGGCTGAAAAAATACCAGACTTCTGGCACAGCCCCGTACATACATGTCTCCCCTGGTGTCCTCCTGGTGTCAGAGGAGCCTGTAGACCTTCCCAGGCACCAGAGCCCGAATGCAACAGCCGGCTCTGCACCCCCTATTCCAGCCTATAACTACACCCCTAGATTGGGGCTAGCAAGCCTGCAGCTGCTGTACACAGTTTGGTTTTAGAATTGATAAGGTATTTGTATGGCTCTACTCACTATTGCAAAATGAGGAATAATTTTTTCGCATTTGAGATTTAAAATATATTTTTTTCTATTTCTGGTTAATTTTGTTAATTTAATTTTAAGCTACTAAAATCTATCAACAGGAAAAATATTATAATTCACCATATCAGGGCATCAGTAACATGAGTTACCCTTCTTGGAACACTAAGGGATTGCATTTCCAAAATATATTGATTGAAATGTAATTTTTCCTGTGCAACAAAACTAGTCCCGTGAAGAGAACAGAATTTTTTTCTTTAGTAATGATTTATAAAATTATATTTTCACAATGTGTTACAGACAGAACAGACATCTGGCTGCACTAAATATGTTAGAGATTAACATCTCAGCACGCTTGTCATCAGCTTCATAATACCCATACATGGAACAGAAAATACTTTATCCAGAAAATAACAGTGGACTAGCCCACCAGCTGCTACAATGTGACTCAACATCATCACCTAGCAGTGTTCAAGGGATAATTGTATCTTCTAAAATAACATTATTGGCCGCCTCACTCCACTATAACGTTACAACTCCCCGTTCTCAACTTTCTCCCAATACTAATATATACAGAAAGGTTAAAGGGGTTTTATCATTTCATGAAATGGTCTTCAGAATAAAGGGACAGTGAAAACAAGTAACTTTGCAATTAGATGCCATTAGCAAAGCTGTCTTGTTTTCACAGTTTTCTTTATCTTCCGTTTCTGTTTACACTGATATCCAGTGCTGGTCGGATCCCTCCTCCTTGCATTTCACTAGCTGAGAGCTCATTTACATTCTATTCAGCCCCTGGTCGTATTCACGGAGCTTGCATTCCTGCCTTTCACTCAAAGTAAGGGACCGACACATTTTCACTCTGCACAGCCAGAAGAAACAGAATAACACTGCAGGGCTTCTACAATCAGGAAACCGCACAATTGTGTGTCAATCCCTGCCTCTCTGACTCAGAGTTAGGGGCCGTAGCAATTTCTCTCTCCACACCCAGCAGAAACACACTGCAGCAGATTCTACAATCAGAAAACAGCACAGTTGTGTCTCGGTGCCTAACTCTCCTGCATAGAAGGGAGATCTGTGCCATTCATAGAAAGCTGGATTCATCAGTGCTCAGTCTAGATTGAATGCAGCCTGTGGTATATATATAGCTCTTACAGAATAAGACTGCAGGGAGAGACACTGTGACAGGTGGACTCAGAGAGGGAGGGGGAGGGGAGTCTCGGGAGCCAGCATGAACAGTGAAGGGGGGATGATGTCTCCCAGCTGGGAGGGGAAGAAACGCCCCTATATTTCTAGAGTTGAGAAGCTGAGCGCAGTGTGAATCAGCCGAACTATAGAAGCGATGCATCCCCTTTAAGGAGGGTCTGTGACATCTCTTGACAGGTCTGCCTTAGAAAATACTCCTGTTCCCTGTAAAATATCAATTCTGGAGCATCTCCTCTTATAACTGCATGAATCTGTCAGATGGGTGTTGCCAATAAGGGGTGTTTTCCCCACACTGGCTGACTTTATCCAATCACCGCTGGCAGAGTCAGTGTATGCAGAAACACATCCCTTTGAAAACTTGAATGGTAACACCAAGCTGACTGATTCAGTAATTAAATTTGGAGACTCTGTAATTATCGGTAAATATTATATACTGAAATTATTAAAACCCTTTGAGGAGCATGTGACATTGGAAATATTAAACAGTAAAGTAATAAAGGAATATAATAATGATATAAATAAAATGTGTTTTTATTGCTGTTTTGGAAGCTCCTTAGAAAATATTGTAGAGATAATCACCAGAAATGCCATAGCTAGAATATTCTGCTGTAGCAAAAAAGCCCCACTCAGATGATGTTTCCTAAATCCATAATAAGTAAGGCCACGTCTACACAGCACAAGAGTACAATCGGATTTTTAAGCAGATTCAGTTTTTAACTGGTTCCCTGAAAATAAGACCTAGTGCATTTTTTGATGCAATTCAGAGTTTGGCTGCTTATGCTGATTTGTGATGAAATCACTGCAGTAGATTAATACATGTTGATGTTTTGTTCAACAATAAATGTGAATTATTGTTCATGGAAAAGTAAGACATCCCCTAAAAATAAGTCTTAGCTCGTCTTTAGAGCAAAAAATAATATCTGTCTTATTTTCGGGGAAACAGGGTAGAATCCACAAAAATCCGACTGTAAACCGCCCCCATAGACCTCTATAGGAAATCCGTGCTGTAATCTACACATCTTGGATTATCTATTGTTGGATTTCTAAATGGTCGGCCTTCGCCGGAATATAGAACATGTTCCATCTTCTGACAGATCCCCGTACAGTTAATGTACTGGGGTGCCCGAAAACCGCTCGCGTTTTGTTGCACAAACCTGCACCAAAAACCGATGTACGCTGATGTTAAAATACCATCAGATTTCTGACAGCATTTTAAGATTAGCCGTGTAGACAGAGCCTAAGGGTGCGACCACACGGCAAAGGACAAAATGTTTTGTGAACACAAAAAGCCTTCGTCTGATGAGTATTTTGACCTAATTTTGTCACTAAAAATGGATGGTTTTAAGTCGATTTTCGTTTTTTGTCACTGATTTGTGCACTGATTTTGCAACGGCTTTCAGTCGGTTTTTCGGACAGTTTTTCAGCAGAAAAATGTAGTGAGTACAATGCACTCATGATTGGTGCAAGAAACCATGTGATTTTTTTTACTCCACCCAATAGTCACTCCCTAAGCTTGCAGTGGCCACACAGTCTCTTTTTGGGCTATATTAGCTCTATTCCTGCTCAAATTCGCCTTATGTGCAGGTCACAAAAGTGTGGTAGACCATGTATCAATGAGACAGAGAGCAAACACTCTCCAAAAGAGGCTATGTTTGCTCTATAGATTTCTATGGCTTTACAATAGCATCCATCAGGCTTTTTTTTCCAAGGTATCCTAACAGACACCTGTGTTGTAGGCCAGAAAAAGTGATGTGAACAGAGCCGTCCCTCAAAAAAGGCAAAGCCAAAACACAGGTCGACATGTATGAACAGGGCTGCGGCAGTTTTCTGGTGTACTTTAAGCCAAAAAGAATGTATGAACAGGCCCACTGCAAACTTTGGCACGATAAGTGCCTTTGTAATGCTTCAAGGTTTAGGGGTGTTCTGGGGGCGTCGTACCACATTCATAGAATTAGACACATTTATGATTCGTTGACGCCAAATCTAGGTGCAGAACAGTTAGAACAGCCAGACCAGGGTAAAGGTGGTACCTGAGTTGTGGTATTGGCTCTACCCTGCCCTCTATGTATGACCTGCAGAAGAACAGCCAGACCAGGGTAAAGGTGGTGCTGAGCAAAACTTGTGGTATTGGCACTATACTGCCCTGTATGTATGACCGCAGAAGAACCCAGCACCAGGGTAAAGGTGGTGCCTGAGCCAGACTTGTGGTTTTTGGCTCTACATGCTCTGTATGTATGGGCCTGCAGAAGAAAAGCCAGACCAGGGTAAAGGTGGTGCCCGAGCCAGACTTGGGGTATTGGCTCTACACCCACCCTGTATTTTATGACCTGCAGCAGAACAGCCAGACCAGGGTAAAGGTGGTTCCTGAGCCAGACTTGTGGTATTGGCTCTACTCTGAGCCTGTATGTATGACCTGCAGAAGAACAGACCAGGGTAAAGGTGGTGCCTGAGCCAGACTTGTGGTATTGGCTCCTCCTGTATGTATGACCTGCAGAAGAACAGGTTCATACATTCTGGTGCATTATACACTGCCTTAAAACCATTTAGAACTGGCCTGTCAGCGCCAACGTTCATACATGTCACTCATAGTTTGTATAAAATTTTCAATATGCTGCTAGAGATGACAAACTGCAGGAAAAAGGTCTTTGAAGAGGCCTAAAAAGGTTATAAAAGTTGTAGTGAAACAAATGACACAAATATTATTTTGGGAAGTCTAGAGCCACAACTACGACTCCAGCAAAATCACTCAAAAGTTTTCTGATCACTTTGGAGCTAAACATTCTTGGGTTAACAAACGATATTCTTCTGAGACCAATGAATTGTATTCTTCATCTTTTTGTTTTCAGAAAAAAATTATTTTCATTCCAAACTTCATTCTTGGGTATTATGTTAATTAACACAGGGAGTCGATGTTTAGACGTGTTGATATTATGTAACATTTGATTGCATTTCATTTCTCCATAAACACATAGCAATGTCTGGTGGATCCATCCAAGTATGAAATTATTTCCACAATGTACATGTTTTCCATTGGTTATGTAACATTCTAACCTTATTTTGCAAACCTAAAATTTGTACGGAACAGATAAGAAAATCATTTGAATGTTGTTTGTTGGAAAGCTGGAATGAGGAACTTGCGTTCATGTCCTGTTGGTTTCATTTCAAGGTGAACTGCAGTGAAAACTAAACTGACACTAATGATGTTTACTCCGACCGTACATTCTGCACAGCAGCGTAATGACATTTGCATTTACAATGTAATAAGAAAAATTTCCTATCTCTTGCAGAAAAGTAACAGATTCAGTTCGGCAGCAGAGATTGCTCATTTATCGTCTTCATGAGTTATGAAGTCCCACCCGCTGGGGTAGGTCCCAATATTATATAGTAATAATATAATGTTTAACCCCTACAGGACATTTTTGGGCTTTAGGGGGGCTTTCCAGGACTTCTGAAAACTTCTCTATCACCCTCCTTGCACTAAAATAGAAATGAACCCATACTCCTCTCTCTTGACAATCTTTCAGCCCTGCTGGAGCTCCGGTGTCTTCTGATGGTCATCAAATAATTATATCACATTCACAGCTCTAATGACCATACAGCCAGTCACTGGCTTTTTCGGGACCTCTCTGCAGTGTTCAGCACTGTAGATCAGTAACTTCTCTTCACTTTGCTTAGTTCTCTTGGCCTTAAGGACACTACTCTCTCTTGGTTCTCATCCTACCTCTCTGACTGCTCATTTAGTGCCTTATTCACAGGTTCTACTTCCTCTCACTCTTGCTGATGAGGTTCCTCAAGGATCGTTTCTAGGTCCTTTTCTCTTTTCACTCTTCACAGCTCCCATTGGTCAAACCAGTCCCATCTTCGACATTTAATTATACACCTTTTCTCACCACTGCTGCTCTACAAAACACCAATGACTGTCTGTCCACTGTCTCTGTCAGCATGTCCTCTCTCTATCTTAAACTACAAACCTAACTAAAACTGAACTTCTTGTCATCCCACCATCTACTAACCTATCCCCTCCTCGCCCTGCTATTTCTGTTTCAGTGTGTGGTACCACCATAACTCCTAGGCAGCAGACCCTTTGTCTTGGGGTTATACTAGATTCTGATCTGTCCTTCACCCCTTATATCCAATCCCTTGCCCGCTCCTGTCACCTACACTTCAAGAACATCTCCAGAATCCGTCCTTTTGTCACTGTGGAAACAACTCATACTCTCATTACTGCTCTTATTATTTCTCGTCTTAACTACTGTAACTCCTCGCTTATCGGTCTCCCTCTCTGCAAACTCTCCCCTCTCCAATCTGTCCTGAATGCAGCAGCCAGGCTTATCTTTCTTTCCATCCGCTATACTGATGCCTCTACCCTGTGTCAGTCACTGCACTGGTCGCCCCTTCAGTACAGGATACAATATAAACTCCTCGCTCTCACCCATAAAGCTCTCCACAGTGCTGCACCCCCTACATCTCCTCCATCAACTCTGTCTACCACCCTACCCGGTCTCTCCGCTCTGCTGATTATCTTAGATTAAATGCATCAATCTTGACAACCTCTCATGCTTACCTCTGAGACTCTACATGTGCTGCTCTCAGGAACGTACTAACCCGTGCAATCAGACATAACCCATAAGTGTGCCCTGAAAATGCATCTTCTCATACAGGCCAAGCAAGATCCCTAACTGCATCCCCCTTCTTCAGTCACACACATTCCTGACACTGCGTTCACTCAATCACACTTATCTGTATATTGTTATACTGTCTGTTTGGCAGGTTCATCCACATTTATGTGTACTACCCCATATCATGCCCACTGTTATAGATTATACAAATGCAGATGGAATTGTAGTTTCCCAACAGCCTGGGGGACGCAGTTTGAGGATGCCTGCGAGGTGGACTCAAGTGAATGTAAAAAAAAATTTTAAAAGTGTAAACAACAAAATTTAAAAAAGTATTAGGGATCTTCAAAATGGATATTGCGTCGTGTGAACATCCGCTTTTCTGATGCGTCTCTGGGTCCTCAGAACAGACAGCGAAAGCATCTAACAATTAGCAGTGACTTTATCCCTGCGGAATGACAGACACACAGCAGCGTTCACATGAGAGATCGCGCTGTGTGTTGCATGCCTGTCGCATCAAATTTTTGATCGATCGAAAGACAGAGCCGACATGGGGGGTTTCCTTTTTTGCATTTTTCTTTTTTTTAAAATTCCCTTGGTACCCTCTTGCACCCCAAACTGCGAATGAGGAGGTTGTTTTTGGGAATACTATCCTTTTTTTGGTAGTACGCACTGGTCTTAATAAGTAAATATAAAATTTTTAAAAGTTCAGGTGAAAAACCCTCCAAATGTCAACCCTACCGGCTTGGTGCAGGCTTCAAAACCCTTTGGCCAAACAAGTTTAAATTTTCCAAACCTAGGGGAAAATGCTAATAAGAACGTAAAGGGGCCTCAGCAGTAAAATTTGGAACCGTTCTGCCTTAGATTTTGTTTGGGGGGTTTCATTCAAAGGGCTAATTTTGGGCGGGACCATTGGAAAAGTCTCACCCAATTTTTGGGCTTTGGGCCCCCAAAAATTTAAATTAGGAAGCCCTGCTTATACCCTCTATATTGTAAAGTGCTGGTGCTATATAAAAATCATTATTATCACATGACGGCCTGTACCATACATGACAGGCTGCAGCATCGTATGAGTCTTAGAAGTGATGTCATGTATCAGGGACACCAGTGGTGGCAACAGAATGATAGTGGTGTAAGAGATGAGCATCGGTTCTCTTTTTAAAAAATTTTTTTTGCACATTGAAGGGCAGCAGGGAAGTTTAAAAGACTTGGAAAACCTCTTTGATAATCAAGAGAATTCTTCCCTTTCGCCTTCATAACATTAAATTTTCGTTTTTTAGGGACGGCCATTTTTGGAGTTTCTAATTTTTTTTTTTTCTTGGGGGTCTTTTTTTTCCTCTGTCATTCTTCCAGGAATATATAATTATTAATTTATTCATACAATTATTTTTGAATCACCCTGTATGAATAAATTGGCCATTACCACTCCTCTGGTAAATATAGTGTTTCCTATATACTTTTCTGCAGTGTTAACAATATCAACGCTGACTTAAAGGGAACCTGTCACATAGGTTATGCCCCCCTTTCTGAGGGCAGAACAAGCTAGTGTCAGACCTGCTGTTTCCAGCGCTGTGTCCCTTATTCTGTAAGATGCTGTAGTTTTAGAGCATTTACCCCTCAAATCTGCAGTTTTCAGCCAGAAAAGTCATGAAAAGAGTCAGTTTTTTTCAAACCCCGCCCACCTGATGCTAGCCCCGCCCACCTCAACTGACAAACCTATTGCTTTGAATAGGTAGAAACATGTGAATAACTGCCAGGTGGGCGGGGATAGCCTTCTATGGGCGGGGCTAACACCTGCTCATGAATAAGATTTGAGCATTAAATGCTCTAAAACTCCAGCATCTTACAGAATAAGGGGCACAGTGCTGGAAACAGCAGGTCTGACACTAGCTTGTGCTGCCCTCAGCAAGGGGGGCAGAAACTATGTGACAGGTTCCCTTTAACAATGCCTAACTGTAGAGACAGGCCTCCTTTTTAAGGGGAATGGTAACACCCAGTTGTCAATTTATGTATACATTTCCAGGCCTTAGGCAAGCTGTAAACTTCATTTGGTTTACAGCTATCTCTCCCAACCCCACCTTTCTCCAATACACATGCATGCTCCACTCAGCCAAGCGTGCATGTGTCTTGAATAGGGTTAGGGCACGGGTGTCAAACTGCAGCCCTCCAGCTGTTGGGAAACTACAACTCCCATCATGCATTTGTATAATCTATAACAGTGGGCATGATGGGAGTTGTAGTTTCCCAACAGCTGGAGGGCCGCAGTTTGACAACCCTGGGTTAGGGGAATAAGCAGCTGCCAGACCGCCTTGGTAGCAGTTTACCTCTCCTGAGAACAAAAGGCTTAAACATGTCGAAATTCAACTGCCCAATTCTTCTTCCACCCAACATCTGTCATTAGGGAAGAGTCATGAGGCCCTACTCCCACCAAAATCATGTATGGCCAGCTTCAGACTGCGTTGACTCCAGTGCTAATCTTGAGCATCAATTAATGGGTTATTTGGAGATTGATTATCCATCTGAGAAATACTATTAATGATTACGAGCTTAGGATGGAATTTGCTTTCTGAGGGTGGAGTTCCCGGCTTGAGACAAATATCGTGACACTCCTAGAAACCTTTTAACTGTGTCATTTGCTTAATCACCTCTTCCACTCACCTATTATTCTCTGTTGCTTATTAACCCCTAGGTAACAGGTAGAATGTTGTCTCATTGCTTCTATATATCTGTATTATCATTGACAGATAGTTATACTACATGAGAAATACTCATGAGCCATGTTAGTAAGAGCCAAAGAGCACCCATCAGAGGTGGTTATGTTCCAATTGTTTAGAATTAAGATGTCCTCTGAAGATGCTTACTGAACGGGTTGTATATGAAGATTCATTAGCGGATATCCAGCCTTTTAAAATGACTATTCCATGTACAATCATTCTCTCTTATAAGCTATTTTATTTAATCAGGATCTAATGGATTGTTCATCCTGTGCTTCCTGGATCATGAGGAGGATGTCAGAACTACATAAAAGTAAGAGAGAGAGCTTGTATATCCATACAACTGTCTATCTGACACTCAAGGAGACATGTATGGAACTAGATGCATCCAAGTGCATTTTCGCATCTATTTTTCAGTGTATAATGCACCTGAATGTATGAAAGGGGATTTTGTGCGCTCATAAATGGCATCTAAAGTTCATCGCATCTCGCCTATGTGTTTGGGACATTACGGAACTTAGGCGCATTAGTAATGAGCCAAACATGTATAAAGGCTGTAGATAGGCTGGAAATAAAAGAAGTCATTAGAATAGCATGTCAGTGAATAGATACTATGGTACTGATCCTGCTTGATGGCGCACAGGTCTCAGCAATACCTGTGCTGTGCTGGCTCTTGCTGTATGTAGAATAAAGGGTGAGAGCAGCAAAAATAAATGTAAAACTTAATGTTGAAAAAATTAAAAATGTAAAAATCTGAACATCAGTGGGTTATTTAATGTAAAACTCGTCTTAGACTCTATTAAATTTAAATACATTTTATAGGAGATATTTTTATATTTTTGGGATATTATATATTTTTATATTAATTTTCTATGATAACATTTTTATTAAATTTAAATCATTTAATTTTATAAAGTTTGATAATTATCATAAATTACATTTTATTATTGTACTGATGTAAGTTGTGAAATATGGGACATTTTTCACCCTAATGGCAAACCTAGCTCCACTTTGTCTCCTCTGGCTCAGACAGAGCACATTAAAATAGTTCTGCCTGTTCGAGCAGTAATGCGCCTAGGTTTGCCAACCTGTATTCATATATGTGTCTAATATTACGAGTGTAATGCGACGCCGCCAGAGCACACTCACATGTTAGGCGCATTACAAAGTGTCGAGTCTTATGAACAATGCGCCTAACACATTCATTAGGCGCATTAGACATCGTAGCCGCTCACCTTGACGCATTTTACGCCAAAAAAGGGTGAAAAACCCAATCATACATGTCTCCCTCAGTGTCTGTAGAAAGCTTAGTGACCAGGGGACACTATAATGCAACCTGTGTAAGCAACAAAAATATCGGCTGAAATCTTAAAAAGAAACACAACAGGGGTTATTCAGTGATGACTTGTACAATGCTTACATGGATATACTAATGCTTCCTGTCTTGGGGTTCTGACAGAAGGAACCCCAACCCATTCCCCATCCCTTCTTATGCAAGGAACTACAACACAGTTCTGTTGGCCTGCAGAGTGGGTGGATGAGAGCACTGTTATACAGGGAAAGACTGCGTTAAGCTGTGATTGATCAGTGGGAGTTCCAAAATTTAGAGCCCACCAATCCTAATGCTGCAACATACCCTAGATATGTATCCTAACTTTCTAAGATGGGTATAACTATATAAAAGATTGTCACACCAAGGACATTTATCAGCTTGTCAATGGGAGTCCCAGCGCTGGGACCCCGCTGATCACCTTGACCCTGCGCACCGCCTACCGCTTGAACTCCTTAGTCCACCCCCAAAACAAAACAAAACAATCACAAAAAAGGGGCGGGAGGGTGGGACTTTCTCCTGCTTCCTGCGCGTGTGCCATGCTTCAAGTAGGGCGCGGTATAAATACAGCGTGCCCTGCACGTCATGACGACACACCGGCTCGCCAGGTCATGTGGTGCCTCCCGTTATGGGCCTGAACACCACACATCCGCCCCAGCCTAAAAGGGGGTCCCAAGCCCCCTATTCTTCCTTTCTCTCTGTACCTGTACTCAGCTACCTTGGTCGTCCCAAATGGAGCCGCAGTTTGCATTTTCGGGGACCCCGTTTTTAGTGATCAGTGGAGGACTCAGCATTGGGATCCAAGTGATCAGACATTAAAGGGAATCTATCGTCAACTTTTTTTTTTTACTAACTAAAATGATAGACTGATACAATATTATTTTCTTCTTGGCTGATTTTATTTTCTGATTGTAGATTTTTTTTAATTCTGTTGTCTTTATATGATTATGGGAGTGGCCATCTTGCCTGAGCTGCTTTTAACAGCATTTAGAGAGATGCTTTACAGCAGCTTCATGGGCAGAAGAGTCTGTGAACAGGAGCAGACACATTGGGCCACATGTATGAAAACTGTTTAGGTCCAAAACTCACTTTTTTTTACCATAGCAATCAATGGGCAAAAAGTGAGTTTTAGACCTAATCAGTTTTCATACATGAGGCCCAATGACTTCTATAGTAGAGTGTTCTAGGCTCTGTGACCTGGGAAGAAGTCAGTGTGCAGGGATGGGGAGAGGGGGAACTGTGACATATTCCAGATTCTTAGATTGTAAGCTCTTGCGAGCAGGGCCCTCACACCTTGTGTCTCACCTGTAAGTAGCATTCACTGTGTAATGTCTGTTTTTGTCTGTAATTATACCCTCTACATTGTAAAGTGCTGCGAAATTTGTTGGCGCTATATAAATAAAGATTATTATTATTATTATTATTCCATTGTGACTGGTGGATCCTGTACTATCTATACACATTGGTGTCACCTTTCAGTGCAATCCTGCCTGTGCTGCTAATGAGGAGACTGCTGAAAAGATTTCTCTAAGAGAACAGGAAGTGTCAGACTATTATTAGTCCTAGTGGCCAAAGTGAAAACTGCAGGATTTCAGGATTTTTTTTAAACAATATTGATAGTGAGAAGGGAAATTAAAAACAACATAACCCAACATGACTGTTGTATAACGAGTTATACAACAGGTCATTATTTGATGACACATTCCCTTTCATGATCTATCCTGTGGCCAGGAGATAAATGTCTATGTGGACAAAACCCCTTTAAATTAGAACGTATCTCTCAAGCGTCATTTTTCATTAGTGCCTTTGATAAGAATAAATGTAATAAGCCAAGTAATGGAAAACACCCCCGCGGGGCAGACAGTGTCATTTTTTTTCTTATTATTCGTCTAGTCCTTAATCTGGAAGACAATGTCATGATATCATTTCCCTGTAACTGTCCTGCTGGTCCAGTACCGTTCCAGGCCTTATCCACTCTTGGCAGCTACTGGCTTCTTTCCCTTGCGGCTACTCTTGGATTTGTAATTTCAGTTTAGACGAGTGAGAAGTATAATTTGCTGTTCTCATATTAGTAGAAGCAGCTGTCAGAAGGATTGGCGCCTTCCACTCATTCTCATTAGCGTATATTGAAAAGATGTTGTGCATATTTTCCTTCCTATCAGTCTCTGAAGGAGTTCTGCAGTTTTAGCTTCTTCGTTTAGACGCATTAAATCATATAAGTGAAGGTCCAGAAAATATGACCACAGTGATGAACCCAAGATTGGGGGATGGTATGGTTCTTCTACGAAGACCCCAACATTCTTAGCTGGGTGATGACAATGTCTGTGATATATAGGGTTATATGATAGAGAAGAGAAGCTGAGCTCTGTGATATATAGGGTTATATGATAGGGAGAGAAGCTGAGCTCTGTGAGATATAGGGTTATGTGATAAAGGGAGAGAAGCTGAGCTCTGTGATATATAGGGATATATGATAGAGGAGAAAAGCTGAGCTCTGTGATATATAGGGTTATATGATAGAGGAGAGAAGCTGAGCACTGTGATATATAGGGTTATATGATGGAGGAGAGAAGCTGAAGTCTGTGATATATAGGGTTATATGATAGAGGAGAGAAGCTGGGCTTTGTGATATATAGGGTTATATGATAGAGGAGAGGAGAGGAGCTGAGCTCAGTGATATATAGGGTTATATGAGTGAGAAGCTGAGCTCTGTGATATATAGTGTTATATGATAGAGGAGAGAAGCTGGGCTCTGTGATATATAGGGTTATATGATAGAGAAGAGAAGCTGAGCTCTGTGATATATAGGGTTATATGATAGAGGAGAGAAGCTGAGCTCTGTGATATATAGGGTTATATGATAGAGGAGAAAAGCTGAGCTCTGTGATATATAGGGTTATATGATAGAGGAGAGAAGCTGAGCTCTGTGATATATAGGGTTATATGATAGAGGAGAGAAGCAGAGCTCGGTGATATATAGGGTTATATGATAGAGGAGAGAAGCTGGGCTTTTGTGATATATAGGGTTATATGATAGCGGAGATGAGCTGAGCTCTGTGATATATAGGGTTATATGATAGAGGGAGAGAAGCTGAGCTCTGTGAGATATAGGGTTATATGATAGAGGAGAGAAGCTGGGCTTTGTGATATATAGGGTTATATGATAGAGGAGAGGAGCTGAGCTCTGTGATATATAGGGTTATATGATAGAGGGAGAGAAGCTGAGCTCTGTGATATATAGGGTTATATGATAGAGGAGAAAAGCTGAGCTCTGTGATATATAGGGTTATATGATAGAGGAGAGAAGCTGACCACTGTTATATATAGGGTTATATGATAGTGGAGAGAAGCTATACTCTGTGATATATAGGGTTATATGATAGAGGAGAGAAGCTGGGCTTTGTGATATATAGGGTTATATGATAGAGGAGAGGAGCTGAGCTCTGTGATATATAGGGTTATATGATAGAGGGAGAGAAGCTGAGCTCTGTGATATATAGGGTTATATGATAGAGGAGAGAAGCTGAAGTCTGTGATATATAGGGTTATATGATAGAGGAGAGAAGCTGGGCTGTGTGATATATAGGGTTATATGATAGAGGAGAGGAGCTGAGCTCTGTGATGTATAGGGTTATATGATAGAGGAGAGAAGCTGGGCTCTGTGATATATAGGGGTATATGATAGAGGAGAGAAGCTGAGCTCTGTGATATATAGGGTTATATGATATAGGAGAGAAGCTGAGCTCTGTGATATATATGTTTATATGATAGAGGAGAGAATCGGAGCGCTGTGATATATAGGGTTATATGATAGAGGCGAGAAGCTGAGCTCTGTGATATATATGGTATATAATAGAGGAGAGGAGCTGACTCTTATGTGATATATAGGGTTATATATATAGGGAGAGAGCTGAGCTCTGTGATATATAGGTTATATGATAGAGGAGAGGAGCTGAGCTCTGTGATATATAGGGTTATATGATAGAGAAGCTGAGCTCTGTGATATATAGAGTTATATGATAGAGGAGAGAAGCTGATCTCTGTGATATATAGGGTTATATGATAGAGGAGAGAGAAGCTGAGCTCTGTGATATATAGGGTTATATGATAGAGGAGAGGAGCTGAGCTCTGTGATATATAGGGTTATATGATAGAGGGAGAGAAGCTGAGCTCTGTGATATATAGGGTTATATGATAGAGGGAGAAAAGCTGAGCTCTGTGATATATAGGGTTATATCATTTGGAGCAGGATTTCTGAGTAAACAGAGAAAATCCTGAACTATTTAAGATTTAGTGACAGTACTGCTTACCCCACTGATTGACATACTGTGTACATATGTATATAGTGATAACTTAGCACTTTAAATGAATTCCTTTTGCTTGAAATATCAGCAGTACAATCAGGAGAATTCCCGAGGGGCCCTGACATCTTAGGCTGGATTCACGCTTGCGCCAGATGTTTCATTAGGAACCTATGTTGCAGAGGTGGAACTGGATCTTTTTGACAATGGACACCAATGGCGTCTGATGGACCTCATTGACTACAATGGTGTTCTTTGGGTTTCCATCATAGTGTTCATCATTCTACTGCACTTTTTTTTCATGATGAATCTCACGTTGGAGCTTGTGAATGGAAGCTCCTGTGCAATTGTGAGCCTAGCCTGAAGGAGTTAGTTGATGCCAGGTTCATACTAGCATTGGAGACTCTCTTTCCTCTACTCGGGCCTTGTGTAAGTGCCCTTAGATGCCTCTGCTCCAATGTCGGCTACTATGCAGATGACCCCTTTTGCAAAACCGACTGCAACCTCGTATCCTACTAACAATCTGTAAGGCTAGGTTCCCAGTCACATAGGAGGTTCTGTCAGGAACCACAGTCATATAGATATAACCAGATTTATCCTACAACAGACACCAACTGCGCCTGATGGATCCCATTGACAACATGTTGTGCTATTTTTCTCCTTCATTCCTGGCGGAAGTTACGATGGAGGTTCCAAAGGGAACCTCGCATACAAGTGTGAACGTAGCCTTACAAGTTGTAAGTAGCATAGTGCGGTCTGGTTGGTATTGCTATAGGGTCGAGAGAGAGAGTCACCAGGAAGAAAGAGAACAGATAGTGAGAGAGACTACCTGCATGAAGAAAAGTATAGAGGCTGATCACATAAGAAACCAGTCACCAAGTCCATAGGGTAGACGTCCTAATTGCTGGGTGTCACATTCTATGGGAAATTAGAACCCCGGGTATATGGATCCTCTGGGCCCCTGTGAGCATAGATGGTGTAACTTGCAGAGGTAGCTGAAGTGCTGGACAGGATAGCAGGTGCTGGTATGGATAAAAGGACACAGCAGATGTAACCGTAGGCAGATAGCGCAGTCCCAGGACAGTAGCAGACTAGGTACAGCAACAGGTATATGGCAGTAGTAATGGACTGTTGCAGCGGCAAGTAACAGATACAGGTACAGCACAGGTAGCACAGGTTCTGCAGCAAACCAGCAGCCAGGGGTCAGACATCAACGAACTGACCCTGACGCAAGAGCAGGACGTTTCTTTCATGCAAACAGAGGTCACAGGTCACTGGGCAGGTAATTGAGACACTGTCCCTTTAAATATCAGGAGGCTGATGCGCGCGCCCTAGGCGGCGCTCATGCACGCACAGGCAGCCACAGAGGACGAGAGCAAGCAGGAGCGAGGGCTGGTGAGTAAGCGCTGCTGGCAGACGCCGCCGTCCCCAACACAGTGGAGATAGGAGCCGGGACAGGTAAGTAACTGGTAGCGAGGGTTGCAGCAGAGGCACAGGCACCGTGACATTTGGTATGAAAGATCACCAGGTAATGTGGGTAAGCAGTCCTTGGCTGCTAAAAGATCTATTGCAGGAAGTGAATAGAGAAAGAGAAATGTACCCTCCTTAAAGGGAATGTGTCATCAAAAATGACTTATTGTTTAACTCACATTTTTATGTTCAACACATTTTTTAGTTATATTTGTTTTAAAAATTTTCCATATCACTTTCAATATCTTTAAATAATTCTTAAGTCCTGCAGTTTTCACTTTGGCCACTAAGCCTAATTATAGTCTGACACTTCCTGTTCTGTAGAGAAAGATTCTCAGTTGTCTGCTCATTGTCAGCACAAAGAGGGTCAAACTTAAAGGAGACACCAGTGTGAATAGATAACACAGGATCCACCAGTCACAAGAGGAGATAGTCACAGTTCACCCTCTCCCACTCTCTGCACACTGACTTCATCCCAGGTCACAGAGCCATGATAAAAAAATTCTCCTATGGAAGTCAATGGGACTGAGTCAGTCTTAAGTCTCCTATGTGCATGAAGCTACTGTAAAGCATCTCTCTGACTGCTGTTAAAGCAGTGCAAACAAGGCCTAGTGGCCAAAGTGAAAACTGCAAGACTTAAGGATTATTAAAAAAAAAATTGAAAGTGATATTAAAAATTAAAAAACAACAACCAAAAATTCCTAAAAAATGTGTTTAACATAAAAGCAGGACTTAAAAAATGACTCATTTTTTGATGACACATTCCCTTTAAAAAGATAAAAATGTATCCTCCTTAAAAAGATTTGTCTGTTGTGCAAGTGAAACTGTAATTGTCTGTCCTAAAGACAATACCATGAGTAAAGCCTGCCAAGACCCCAAATTAATGTGTCTCTGCCAATTTCCCAGAATCCTAGGATGCTCTACCTCTGGCACATTCCACTTCCACTTTCTGTTTTAGTATTTACTCTTCTTTTTGCTGAGAAATACTGATTCAAATGATGGAATATGGAGTTTTTTTCTGTTGGATTCCATCTAAAAATATAGTTGTGCTCTATTAGGTGACATATTGTGTAGAGATTCTCACCTACCAGCATTACTACCGTACCTAAAGGGTCCTCTTACACAGGTCCATGGATTGCCTGTACAAGTACCAATCAACTATACCGGAAGTCGATTGGGGCTCATTTCATTTCAAGTTTACACTTTCCAGTGATGGGGGTGGGCAGGTATACAGTATTCATGCCATTCTTTTCAAAAAAACCCTCCATCCCAAGACATTCATTGCTCGTAGGGCAGCACATTCCCTGGGGAGACATGCTGCTGATAACCAGCGAGTTATTGTCAGCATAAAACATTGAATTAGCCAACAAAGCAGCATTTGTGAATTTGTCAGCTGATTGTTGGGAGATTAACATTGGGCCTTATCATTGGCCGATGTAAAAAGGCCCTTAACAAAAAGAGGATCCTCACTTGTAGAAGTAAAACTTGAACCCCTTGACCCAATGTGTTGCCCGAATATAATGCATCATTCTTCTCAATGGAACTTTTTGGGGCCCTTCTTGCTCCAGAGCCTGGTGCAATCCTGGACTGAAGTTCTTTGGTCCCACCAAAGGAAATTATTCTGGTGGCCCACCCTCTCTCTAAAGAAGAATATGTATGTGGCCATTTTATAGCAATCATTACATGTGAAGGGTTTAATAGAATATCTATTAATCTGTTCTAAAATCAGCTTCAAATGAGACTGTCTTCTGCTAGACCTTCAGGATCTAATTCAGTATCGTGTCAAAACATGGACCCACTGCAGGATTCTCTGGTAGTTTGGTGGGATTGTGACCTTCACAAACCAATGGTCCTGCCAATACTAATGTGAAGAATTATGGAAGACAATATTAGCTGTTAAACAGCTATTACCTGTCCCACTTCTCAAAGTATCTGAACTCACAATGGGACTGTATTGTGTTATTGCTTATAAGCAGTGACCAGATTTCTTTTTCAGGTGAAGGTGCGCTTTAAATGCACATTTTATAGGATATACTTTAAATATAGCCCTTACGTGTTTTTGGTTACCTAATTTACACAGCATTTATGTGGTTGCGTGACTATATTCATAATTATAAGGTAATGGAGCACCAGCATATTAATTAGTTTTGCAAACAAGAATTGTATGGGGAAGCTTTGCCAGCTCAGAACAAAGACCTTTATGTTGGATTGGAGATTTTCACCATAAAAGTTCAGTTTATACCCTTCAAAGGTAGTCACATCTACAAAATCAATTACAAGTTTATTGCTTTGTTAGAAATGAATAGAAAATAGGTTAAATAATGTGGAGGCAAAGCTTATTAAAATGAACAATGTGCAGTGAACGGAAGAGTGCAGCACTGTGCCAAATTGCTATCTTGAATGGTTAACCCCGATGGGAGAAATTTATCATTTATTTGGTTTATTTCTGTGTTCATGTAAATTATAGAAAAAAACTTTGAGATTCTTAGTTCACATGTTTTGATCAAAAAATGCTTATGCCACCCCCAGTTTACAACGGGATCTCAAGCCAGTGGCACCCAGGTTCACATTGTGTTTTTCAGAAATGTTTTTTTGTGCAGAACTATACGTTGTATTTGGCATATATGGCTTTTAAATTATAGAGGGAGGAAGGGATGCCTCCAGTTAGGTTTCTTGCACCCCACCCACTTCCACAGCTTGTTATATCAGTGCAGTATGTGTGCAAGGTTGGTGCTTTTTTTATTTTTCTCTCTGGATTATGGAGGTCTGTTTGACCCAATGAGAAGTCTGAATTTGACTCTAGTGAGAGGTAAAGATAGAGTAGGACCACCCGCCTTGAGATCCCGTTGTATGCCCGGGGTGGCATAAGCATTTTTTGATCAAAACATGTGAACTAAGAACCTCAAAGTTTTTTTCATGTATTATAGATAGCATAAATGCTTTTTTAGAGGTTTCCATGTATTGTATAGCCCATGTAAATTATAGATCACTTCAATATGGAGGAAAGGGCCAAACAGCTTAAAATCAAGGAAGATAATCACTGGTAAAATTGTAAAATTATACTCCTGCTCAGATCTCACAGATGCCTGTAGAAAGAGCCCATGGCTATCGTTTTTATGAAACGGTGATATTACTGATCAGACAGTGTGCTGGGAATTGTAACAAAGCCCCTAATAGTGGCATGCATTGCTCACTCTTTGGTGGTGTTATTCAATCACGGTATGGTAGTAATATTCAATGTATGTATGGTGGCCATATTCATTCAAAGTTTCTGGTATCACTTCATAGAAGTTTCATTTTATTATTGTATACTGGTATATTCCAATCACAGTATAGTACTGCCATGTGTCCCCCAAAAAAAGACCCCCCCAAAAGTAAGACAGAGCAGAGATTTTGTTGAATTCCCTAATATAAGGCACCCCCCAAAAATAAGACATAGTGGAAATCATTGCTGCAACTCCCCATACACAGGGCTGTCTATAAGGGTGGGCAGAGAGAAAGGTGTGGGGGAGGGGGGAGCGGGTGTTCCCAAGCCCCGCTCACCCCGAGAAACAGCCCTAGAACATATTGTTGTAGCAGAGTGTTGAAGGACCTGTGCAGGGAGTCATGTGACTGTGATGTCACCACAGGTCCCGACACATCCCAGGACAGGAGACAGTGTACAAGTAAGTGAGGGATGAGGGGGGAGCACAGAGCAATGATACCGACACACACATTTCACAGGATGGCTGATGGGGCATGCTGGAACTTCTAGTTCTACAAGTCCCAGCATGTCACATTTGCCATCCTTTGAGATAAGTCACTGCAGCTGCCATAAAATGTCCTTTACATACATACATCCTATGGTTTGTGACTGTAAGATATATAGATATGCACACACAAGTATAGCATGCTATAATTTATTTGTGGAAAAATGTAAGACATCCCCTGAAAATAAGACATAGTGGATCTTTAGGAG
Source organism: Phyllomedusa bahiana (assembly GCA_025379985.1). Taxonomy (NCBI): domain Eukaryota; kingdom Metazoa; phylum Chordata; class Amphibia; order Anura; family Hylidae; genus Phyllomedusa; species Phyllomedusa bahiana. The sequence goes on along the minus strand of JAODAL010022943.1, from coordinate 15,826 downwards.
CAAAAATTAATATAAGACGCTGTCTTATTTTCGGGGAAACAGGGTAGTAGTATTCATTGTATGCATGGTGGTATGATTTACTCATAGTATGGTAGGAGCATTTATTGTAGGTATCCAACATACTTACATTGATTCAGTCATAGTTTCAGCTATTTTAAGATGACTTTATAGAAGTTTTATTTACTTACTCTATACTGGTATAACTTAGTCATGACATGGTGGTATTATTTAGTTTTAGTACTACTATCATCTAGATTTCCTGAGATTGGGGACTCATATCTTAAGTAATAGGTTTGACACATCGGTACACAGTTATTGACAAGGTAAAAATATATGGTTTTATTACTGTTGTTACAAAGGACTTGTGACCTCTCCTGATATGTCTGTTTTAGTTAATACACTTGAATCCGAAACGGAAAATCCTGCACCAATATTATTAACATTTCACAATCTTTATTGTAGAATCCTTAAAATGAAAGGTGAAAAACAGCTCACGCGTTTCTGGTGTCAACCCTTAGCATCATGCTACCCGTTGATTTTTCCGTGCACCACCGCAGCACAGAGACTGATTTCAACCTTGCAGGTGAGTTGGCTTTGCATTTTGCTGTTCACATTCATGTTTTAGTAAATTCTTCTGTTCCCTGTGAAATAAAAATTCTGGAGCCTCTTCTCCTATAACTCTATGTTGTGCTGTTTCTTTGTTATTCCTCCTAGAAATGTATTTAGGCCATGTTCACACGGCTTATTTTGGGATGTATTTCAGCCTGTATTTTGCGCCACACTGCGCGAATTACGGGCTGAAATCCGTCCCAGTCATTACGGTAATCCACAGTTCTCATAGAGAACTATGGATTACGTCTCCTCTACCCGCTCGCACAATACGGCGAACAAGGAGAGAAGTGACATGTCAATTATTCACGGCGTATATGTGCCGTGGATAATGCATGTCTATGGGGCCGACGGGCTGCCCCCCCCCCCCCCGCCCCGCTCCCGCCCCCGTACACATGGCGTAATTGCGGGGTGAAATACGTCCTACAATTAAGCCATGTGAACATAGCTTTACAGAGTATACTAATGAGCTTCGGTGTGCAACCAGGGCAGTTGACAAGCAAGGATCCCGAGCAGCTTACATGCAGCACTCCAATCAGAGACCACAGGACAGACATGACAAAGAGACTCCTGCTGACCTAATAAGCAGGAGAATATGGAACGGCAGGAGGATTCCTGCCATTCATAACACCCTTTTCATTTGTGCTACAAAAATTGAGGAGTAGGAACTCCCATAGAGGTGGACAGAGAGAGCCATGCTTATGTAACCACCTCTCTGTTCGCTGCGGATGCAACAAGGATGGGAGGTACAAGGACCAGATGTGGGACAAGCATCTATCAGGTATTAATGGCATGTCCATGGGATGCCCAAGATGGAAATACTCCTTTAAGCACAGCATGAAATCCAGCAGGTCACAATCCCACTTGGAAAGTAGATTTTATCTTTTTTAGTTTTAGTTTTTTTTGTCCTTAAACTTAACATTTCTCTTTTTGGGATTTTGGAACCAACTGCTAGTTTTTCAAAGTGTCATGGGGGTCGCGGGCGCCGCTGCTCCCCGCGGCCGCCCCCCTGCCCGCAGGGGATCCGGCGCGGGTGCCGCGGCTGCCCGTGACCATCCTCCTGCTGTCCGGGTCCCGGCGCCGGCTCACTTACCCGTCCACGCAACTGTGCACGCTGCTCCTGCCTGTCCTGGCATGCGCGCGACAGCTTCTCTGGATTTAAAGGGCCAACGTCCCGGTAATTGGTCTATTGCCGGGCGCTGGTTCTATATATGGTACACGCCCCCTGCACTCTCTGCCAGATTGTTGGTGTGCGTTCAGTGTCTTTAGAGAGTGTTGGAGTTCCGTATTGATTACCCGTGTACCAGTCCGTTCTGCTACGTTTCCTGACCTTGCATGTTTGCCGCCTGCCCTGACCGTCTGCCCGTCTCTGACCACGAACCTCAGTCGCCAGTCCTGACCTCCTGCCTGTCCACGACTACGCCTCTGGATTACGATTCTGTACCACGCAGTCCCTCGGCTGCCATCGCAAGCAAGTCACGTCAGGGGTAGCGACCTGGTAGCCTCACGCCGCAGCAAGTCCATCCCGCTTTGCGGCGGGCTCTGGTGAAAACCGGGGGCTACTTAGACTCCGCTCCCTGGCGTGGTTTAACTATCATCGCTTGCGGTGGTCCAGCGGATCCACCTCTGCATTACACAAAGAATCATGGTCTCAAGTTCCAACAGTTTCAGCTTGGAAATGAATAACTATTGTAGGTCAATGGACCCCTCTATTGAAGATATATAATGAAAGTTTCCACTGCTTATCCTTTTCTTTATGCATGGATCCTCACGCCCATGGCTGAAGGGCTTGCAATAGGTTCAAAAGGAATATTGGTGGCCCAGAATTTCTTTAGGAAGGTTTCTTTATTTTAATAGTAATATGTGTTACAGAGGATAAAACGTGATACTAGTAATAGGCAAGTCCTGCTGACACGTTTTGGACAACTATCTGTCCTTGTTCTAACTCATTGAACTATATATGCTACTGAAATATAGGTGTTTTGCCATAGATAAAAATGATCGGGTCCTTGAAGCTTCTCTAAAACTACAAATAATGCATGGGAACGGCAGTGTAACTACAGGAGATCCCAACAGAAGCAGAAAACCCAAAGGCCCCTCTGCCACATAAGAGGTCACATTGTGGTTCGTGATAGTTTGAGGCCTCTGGTAGAGTTGTAGCTTGAGGCCCAGGAGTTTTAGGATATCTCTACACGGCATAGAAAAACGATCGTATTTTCTGTGGTTTTAGGATTCTAAAACCGCTAAAAATCCAATTGTTCAGCCAGCCCATAGACTTTAATAGAAAACAAACACCTATAGTCTACACGTTCCCATGCATTATTTGTGGTTTTAGAGAAGCTTCAAGGACCCGATCATTTTTATCTATGGCAAAACACCTATGTTTCAGTAGCAGATATAGTTCAATGAATTTGAACAAGGACAGATATTTGTCCAAAACGTTCCAGAAAACGATACCAAGGGTGTCAGCATAGGTGTCCTTTATTTACAATCCCAGTACATATAACAGCAATGTTTCGACTCACATCCTGAGTCTTTATCAAACTCAGGAGGTGAGTCGAAACGTTGCTGTTTTGCTGTTGTATGTGCTGGGATTGTAAATAAAGGACACCCATGCTGACACCCTTGGTATCGTTTTCTGGAGTGTTAGAGGAGGAAGTGAGACTGCTTCCATTTGGACGTATATTTGAAGGGGGCCTAATGAAGATTATGTAAGGACTATTGTGCTGTCCGCAATATTGCATTTTGCCAAGTTGTCCAAAGGACTTGCTGTAGACCCGTGTAGGCACAGGTCGTTTTTACTCTGCTCATTTTCTGGTGCAAGCGTATTATATAACATGTTGTATAATACGCCGGTGGTTTGAGCTTTGCCATTGGTTTCCCATACAATAAATTGTATGGGCTGACGGCAAAAGAATGAGAACCGACTGCGGTTTTTGCACAAAACATGATAAAAATCGCGGTCGTGCATCGACTTTCTGACAGTTTTTGTCCAATGCCGTGTAGACATAGCCTTAAGCAATACTTAAGAACAAGACAAAGAGCTACAACCTCTACCCATGTTATTCTTTGGCCTTTATTAACAATACTGATCTTGTCCACAGAACAACAACAGGCAATACATATGCTTAAACGTTGCAATGCAAAAGGTTCTGATGTTTCATAAGAAATGCCTCCATTGTTTGCCTTCGCCAGGTATTGTGAACAGAGAGGTTCAGGAACTGTACATTTGTTTTCAATACACACATTGTGCTGACGAGACAGTGGAAAAAAAGAAGTTCTCCTCTATGAAACGTTCACAATACAGGTGCCAGGAGATCATGGCTCTGCTGACGTCTGCATTCCAGCCCAGTCAATGGAACATTTTATGAGTTGCAGGCTGAACTTTTATGAATAAGGAAAGATCTGTTGAGTTATCTGTTAACAGTTTCCACAGATAGGTTCGTTCATTAGCCAACCGGCCAGCTGTTTGTGTCAAGTGTGGATGTGAAGTCTTACATAAATCCTTGTTATCCATTCATTCTATTGTTGCTTCCATTCTGGTCACTATTGTAAAAGTACTCATCTGTTAGGTCGCAATCACAAGTGTTGCCAGTCATCTTATTAGTTTACTATCAGTTCATAAGACAGAAAAAAAAATACACAAATATAGGAAATCGGATTGTAACCTAACCTACAGAACAACTGCATCAAGGCGACCAAGCTCCTTCTTATTGAATAAGGTCACAGAAGTGTATCCAACCCTACAACATATCTTTTAATGCATATCATTAAAAAGATTCCGTGTCCATAATAAACAATATAAAGAAATAATAAATTCACACTTACCACCCTTGTCTGGTCTAGTCAAAAATAATGGTCGATGAATAACAAATTGCTCTTACAGCAAAGTCCTATTAAGGGTAGATAGGAAAAATGGTTGGAAACCAAAAACTATCCCTAGGCTATATTCCTAGTCCTACGAGCCTGCCTCATACTGATCCTCTCATTTATTTACAGCTCACTTTTTTTAAATTCAGATTTACTAGTATTGTCTAATCCCTGGACTATGTAAATTTAGGCATGACGGCCTAAAAATGTGCCAGATTTATCATGGTGGCGCATGCTGTTTTGATTTGGTACACCATTAGATACCATTGTCTAACTTTATACCACATACAGCTCTGGAAAAAATTAAGAGACCACTGCACACTTTTCTATAAATCAGCATCTCTACCTGTCTGATGGCCATTCCATTCCAGTGTCAGTTGAATTCCAACCAAAGTCCACCTCATTCTACTTAATGTGCTCCTGATTAGGTGATCACCTGAACCAAATCTTATTTCATGAAGGAAAGTATAAAAAACACTGATGTGGTCTTCACAATCCTCTTGCAATAGGACAAGCTGGATGGCAAAACAAGTGCTAGGAATAGGCCAAAAGGAATTTGAATGAAAAATCATGGTTATTCCACCAAATATCCATTTCTGAACTCTTCCTGACTTAAAACATTAGTCTTATTGAATCTAAATAAATATGAACTTGTTTTCTCTGCATTATTTGAGGTCTGACAGCACTGCTGCTGCTTTTTTATTATTTTGAAGATTTCTCATTTACTGCAAACAAATACACATTTTTTTGCTTTGAATTTCAGAGACATGTTGTCAGTAGTTTATATAATAAAATAACAATGTAAATTTTTCTCCAAAAATTGACCATTGAAGAGAAAAATCTGAGAAACTGAAAATTTTGCAATGGTCTCTTAATTTTTTCCAGAGCTGTATTTCTTGCATAGTTATAGACCAGTGAGGGTCCCAAAATTTTTTCAATGTTGCACGTCAAGCCACACTCCTTTCCACAAACTTACTTTATCAAGCAATTGTGTCAAATAAGATGTGTAAAGTACATAACAAATGTTTTGAAAGGCATGTATGCCAGTCTTTTTGGTGCAAATTGCGCCAGAATTTTGACACAGCAGTAGGGACACATGGATATGGAGGTATTCAGAATCTATGCATTTTTCCTACAGATCCATCAAAATACATGGTGGGAACTAAGAGGACATGTCAGAAAACTGTCTTGGTCTAAGACTTTTCTTGTTGCCTATAGCAACCAATCAGAGCTCCCTTTTCATTTCCTATAGTGCTCTGAAGAAATGAAAGGGGAACGCTGATTGGTTGCTATGGGCAACAAGAAAAGTCTTAGACCAAGACAGTTTTCTAACATGTTCCCCTAAGGTCCTGTTCACACGACGGATTTGGCCGCGGTTATGGTTCCGACGCGGTTTCTGCTGCCATAACCACGGCCAAATCGCGCCTACATTATTAACATGGTTTCCTATGGGAAGCCGCGTTAATATTCACACGCCGTGGGTTTGGCCGCGGCTCCGGGGCCGCGGACAGACCCGCGCGTGTGAAGGACTCTCCTGTCATTTCTTGACAGGAGGGCTCTGCGCGGCGGCTGCACGGTGCTGTCGCGGGCAGCGGCGCGAGTGTTGCCGCGGGTGGTGCGCGGCTGGGATTCGGCTAGCGCCGCGGCTTGCCCCCTGCTCTTAATTTGCATAGGGGCAAGCCCTCGGCGCAAGCCGTGCCCCCAAACCACGCCCCTCCCGCGGCAAGGCCACGCCCACCGCCCGCGCCGCAAACTCGGGTCGGGAGACCCGAGTTTGTGGCGCAACCCGACGAGGATTTGGCCGCGGGAACCGCGGCGAGAGCCACGGCGAAACCCGCGGCCAAATCCGTCGTGTGAACGAGGCCTAAGAGTCTACTGATGGATCTATACATCTAGGTTAATATCTGCGTCATAGGTTTGGTTCGGAGTTTCTGACACAGAGGTGACATCAAATCTGTTTCATGGTAGACACCAAGGATGCCTGATGGACCCTATTGGGATGGAGTACAATGGTGGTCTAGAAATCTATAATCCGTGGCACACCAGTATACTGCATACACTATTATATTTATTAGGGCAATAAGTAGAACCATTTTGCCAGATAATCAGTCATATAAATAATACCATAATAAACAACAGAATTATTTGTATTGATCGGCCAATTTGTTGCATAATTTTAGAACAGGTTAAAAATGTCACAGTTACTGTGACGTTTCGGTTACATGCATTTATCAAGAGACATCTAAAAGGGAAAAAGACATAAGTATCTCATGATAAACCATAAAAGGTCAATTCCAGATAGCCGGCTGAATGTAAGACTATAATTGAAATATGGTATGTAAGGAAAACATGCAATAAAAAGGAGTAAGGAAGTATGGGGGAAGGGGAAGAGCATATACCTATAAAGGCAGTACAAGGATCTGCAGGGAGGTAGGCAGTGAGATATTGGTAATGAGCTAAAAAGCTGAAGAAGGTAAAAATTAAGAATAATGGCACAAAGTATACATATAGGTGTCACGGATTGCGCCGTGGACCATGCCTGAGACCGTGCCCGTGCTTCTGCTGCGGTGTCCTCTGTGCCCATACCTGCTGCGCTCTCTGCTATATACTCACCTGCACCAGCTCCTGTCCCCACTGCGTCAGCAGTGCCAGCGGCAGCATTCCCGCAGCTGCGGCCATCGGCATATTCAGCTCACCTATCCAGTATAACTGCGTTAACCCTGCATTACATAGTACCGTTACTGTTGTTCCTGCTGGTGCCCCTGTCCACTATTCTATTACTGTTATCCTGCCGCAGTTAGTTACCTGCCTGAGACCTGTTATCCATCTACGTCTACACCTTCTGTGTCTAGTCACCTTTGCCTGTACCCGGTGTCCTTGTCCTGCACTTCGGCTGTCACCGTGGGTAGCCACGTCAGAGGTAGTGAGCTGGGGGTTCCCTGCAGCGAAGTCCTTCCAGCCTTGCGACAGGCTCTGGTGAAGATCGGGGGCCCGCTCTCTGGCACAGTGTCCACATATACCACTCATGCCGGCACGGTGCATCCACCATTACCCGGCATTCTACCCCATAAAAACGGGACAGTAGGTATCTGAATGTAGAATGATACCTGGTGCTAGGATACGGACTGCTCTGGAGATGCGTCCGGTGTGGGAGCGAAAAGCCAGCGACTGAGAAAAGAGAGCAGAGAGAAAGTAAATAAAGGCGCTTGAGCGAGAGATGTCTGCGCATGTATAAAAGGGCGATGTTGGGTAGAAGGAAAAACCTTTGTTTGAACCACAGAGACTTAACAGAGATTATAAAATGACCATAGGATCCTCTGTGCGGGCAAGGATGGTATATGTAGAGACCACCACCTGATTCCTTTTGTTTCTTGTTTATGGCTTTTTAGCCTCTTTATTTATACACTTGTTCGTATATATTCCCCATGATTGGTTATGTCTATTATTGAACGTGTTTTTGATTATTATTAGTTTGCAGTTTCATTAAGTTGTTTGCTATTTTACTATAATTTTGTTGAATATTGTTTCAAATAATTTAGGTATTTATTCCCTTTCTTCTTCTTCTTCTTCTCCCACAGCTAGATAACATCAGTTCTTTTCTCCTCAAGATGGGTAATCCTCCATTATTTTGCTTAGCACCTACTTCTTCTCCCGTCTCCTTACCATTCTAGTCTGTAATTCCTTTAGGTCTCTTCTTCCATACCGCTTCCGACCTTCCCTTCTTCACTTTACTTGCTCTATGTTTATTTTCTTCATCTACATGTCCCCTATTTCCTATTATTCTCTCCTATTTTGCCCATCACCCTTTTTTTTACTTTATTAGTCTAATTTGTTATGTGTTATTTATTCCTACTCTTGTTTCATCCGTGGTTACTAATTATTTATTAATTATGTCTACTTTATATATACAGATTGTCCACATTCATCTATTAGGTTTTCCCTTTAATTTTTCTGACACTTCTCCTGCTTTACACATATACTGTACACATTGGGAGTCCTGCATAGGGTCCCATTGTCCATTGGGAAAGTCTGTACAAGATCAGACTGGCTCATGGGACGGCAGGGGAAACTCCCATGGACACTTTTTCAAGGAGAAATGCAGAGAAAGAGATGTAGAAAGCAAGGAGCAGAGGGCACGAGTCATGTGTAGTATGTACAGTAGCTGTACAAGAACCAAATCCACTGGTGGGCCCTAAGAAGCAACTCCACTGCTGGGCCCTGAGAACAAACTTCACTGGGTCCCCAAGACCCAACTCCACTAGTGGGCCCCAAGAAGCAACTCCACTGGTGGGCCCCAAGAACCAACACCACTGATGGGCCCCAAAACCCAATTCCACTGGTGGGCCCCCAGAATCAACTCCATTGGTGGGTCCCAGAAACCCCGGTCTCACACTCAGGGCAACATTTATGAAAACTGTCTAGGTGTAAGGAGGTGTTCTATGCCCCAAAATGCGGTAAAAAGAATGTTACTAGTAAAATCGGCGTCATCATTCATTTTTAAAGTTTTTATTTTTGAAAGGTTTTTTAGAGAATACAACACATCAAAAGGGTAAAACAACAACATTGTCGATCATGCAAGGAGTGGCACCCCTATAAACCAATATGCAATACATATAACATCTCCCCTCCATAACAGTGCAAAAACTTATATTAGGATAATGTTTCACCTCTGGGGAAGTTTTACCCACATAACTGCTTATCTAACCAAAAACATGGTATGAAATTTGGATGCACCACCCCACTCCAATCTTGCATATAAGACAAACCATTCAACCGCAGGCACACACTCAAGCCCACACATACTTCCGATGCCCGAGCCCCACCAGCAGCAAGATTTATTGTAGCCCTATCTTGCCCCCAGCCACAGACTCCATATGTCCAGGAACCTGTCCGGTGTCCCCCTAGACTCGTAATTAAGCTTATAGAGAGGCAAATCTGCGTTAACAGGTTGCACCCAATGTGAAAGCGATGGTGACTTTGGAGGCTTCCAATTTAACAGCAGGGTTTTTCTTTCATAAAACATCAATAACCGATATAATACTCGTTCATTCCTAGTTGGCACTAGCTCATCAACCAACCCCAGTAGGCTATTTTCTTGTGCACAGACACCCGGCAGACCCAACCGGTCATCTAGAAACCTATGAACCTCATTCCAAAAGGCAAGTATGATTGGACAGTCCCATACCGTATGTATCCATGTTCCCTGAGCACTATCAAATCTGGTACAAAAATTGCTGGTCAACTGGCCCATCCGTGCCAGGCATACTGGGGTAAAATAAATTCTATGCAGCCACTTAACCTGAATCAAGCGGTCTGCCGTCATCATTCATACGTTGTATTTCTCAGTGCCTTATAATAAAGATAAATGCCACTGTAACTTTTCGTGCTACCTTCGTTCAGGCACAATCTTAGGGCCTCCAACCCTATATCCAGCGTTCCAAAACAGCAATGTGCCAATTTTATAAAAATATACTTTATTTCAAAAAACATTAAAACTTCTTTTAAGCACCATCAATTTCGTCAAGGCAGAAGGTACACATGCTCAAATTCATGAGTTACATATGTTAGTAGGAACTGCAGTCCTTTATATGCTCCAGCCGGAGCTTCCTCGTGGAGACGCCAGGAGACTGGGCAGTCAACAACAGAGCAGCTCTGCTCTGCTCTGCTGTTCTGTTGCGGACTGCCCGGTCTCCTGGTGTCTCCACGAGGAAGACTATACGAGGCAGAGAGCTGCCTCGTGCTGAAAGTATGTGCTAGCCAGTGCATACTTTCAACAGCGCTAACGAATGTGTATTGCGGCACATACGTTGTTTGAACGTACCTTAAGACTTACTTTGTTGCCCATAGCAACTAATCAGAACCCCTCATTCATTTTTTTAGAGCACTATATGAAATGAAAGGGGAACTCTGATTGTTTGAGCAACAGAGATAGTCTTACACCTAGACAGTTTTCATACAAGAGGCCCTGAGTGTCTATCTGAATTGCATCTGGTTCCCCTTTGCTGTGGCCACCATAGTAGGTGCCGGAACTTCCTCTGTGGTATGTTTACCCTTGGTCAGGTCTGCATTACCACACCAAACAATAATTCTATATGAATTCCCACCGTTTGAAGATAGGAAGTCCTAAGAATTTTTTTTTCTTGTTCCGGGAAGTTATTTGGTTACATTTTGCACTAAACAACTATATATCATGCAAACTCAGATGATATATCTTCCTAGTTTCAGTCTCATTCTGACTAAACCCAGAATATCTCTGTTGTATCTTGCTTATATATCTTTTCTGTATTACATATACAGTAGTTCCTTTTTTCAGGCTTCCTAATTGTTCAAGATAGTCCTGTTGAAACAAGTAGTCTAATTAGACTGTAACAAGCACGTTACATCTACCCCACTCAAGTTTTTTGATAGTTCTTGATAGAAGCCAGATGCTCCACTTTATTGGATTAATTTTGCATCTGATCCAGAAAGTAGTGGGCTGTGACTTTTCACAACAGGCCAGAAAACACATTAAAGTAAGTTCCTGTTGAACTGTTATTGTTGGTGGTTGGATATCCCTTGGTAACTATAAAGATGAAGGGAGTGGTCCTCAAACTATTGTCTAACCATACACATCTAAGCGGAAAGGACTGCACATTCACTGGCTCCCATATACCAAAGTGCAGCTGTAGAGTTAAAGGCTTCTCTGTTGACAAACCACATGCTTCTTATCCCTGCAGTATCCCCACCGTCTCACACTGGAGTCATTGTATTCTTTGACTTTTCATCAGACTCAATAAAACGCTATTTATGCAAAATATTTTTTATGACTTTTTGTATCCCCAGTTTTCTTTTTATGCCTTCAGCTGATGCTAATTATTCAGCACATCTATTTCATTATTTCATGTCACCTTAACCATACACTCTAAAAAGGAAATAGCCTGTTTGGCCCAATCTGGACTGGTCTTTGGGGTATACGTGTAGCAACGGTGACATTTAGGGAGTTTGTAAGTTCACTCAAGCTGCTATTCTATGTGTTCTGGTGTAATAGGAGAAGTAGTGTTGTGCTAAGTTGGGTTGGCCTGAGTAAAGACTGATCTATGGGATTGCCATGTGGACTATGGAGTGAAATGTGCCATACAGTTCCCAGTGGTGAGTGAGGACACTGGTATTGTTGGCAACTATGAGAGGGTGAGGAAACATTTGAGCAGAAGTGTGATATCTGTAACATTTGACATCCGTGACATCCATGACGTCTGATTGAGTAGCCCCGGTTTAGTGCAGAAACCTTATAGTAATGTGCCCTTGGCACAAGGGCCTACTGCTAACATTTTGATATTGAATCCTTGGCTCAAAGGACTGAATCAGTGACTGCATGCACCTTACTCCATGCTAAGAGGATAAAGGCTGAAACCATGTAGATGGGGCTATAAGCCAAAAAGGAAAGTTTGTATCCAGCACCAGAAATAATAAGTCTAAAACCTGAACTTAAAGGGGTTTTGCCACAAAGTAAAATTGATGTGTGAAGCTTGCAAATGAAATAACAAACATTTTCACCATTCATTATTATTACAAATTCTGCACCGTTTTTGTTTTAGCTGCTCCTTTAGTGATCCATTGTTTACAGCTCGTCTCCAGGGGCTATGACCAGGGCTGAGAGCTCCTCACTCCTGGTCGCACATGCTCAGACATCACTTCTCCTCTCAGGCAGCTACTGAGTGTTCAAACCCCAGGTGCTGTCATTCTACTCCTGTCCTCTGTACTTCTTAGTAATTAGTCAAACAGTGCAAATAAATAAAAAAAAAACCTCAATCAGGTTTGTGCATTGATAAAGAGAAAAAAAAACACAAGTTTGTTTCCTGCTTGGATCTGAACCTAGGACCCTTGTGTCTGGAGGCAAAAACTTTACCTCTCAGCTACTCACAATGCTTTACATAAACAGACCTTTCTGTGGCATAACCCATTTAATTATATTGTGATAAAAACTGTAGAGCGATAAAGAGTTTTAGAAACTCCAAATATGTCCCACTAGTGATGGAGGCCTGACTGTGTTAAACTTTTTAACAAGATTCTGTGGTTGCATTAACCAGAGCATCTAAGTAGTAAAACAGCTAGGACTGACGTTATCGACTTCTGAAGGAAGGAGCTGCCTGTAACTAACAGATGGTACCCACAGTGCATGGAGTGAGACCATATTTTGAGCCTGCTCCATACTTGCACCCCCTTCCTAAGAGGCAGAGGTAAGTGCCCAAGGTCATCATCCTGGTCGTGAGGCCATGTACCCCCCAAAAAAGCACCAAAGTGACTTTCAGCAAATATCTGGCTGCAGCATTTTTTTTGCAAAGTTCAGGAACAAAAAACAGCCGCACTCCAAATTGGTGAGTGCCGGCCCGAAATTTTTGCGCATAGTTTAGTTTGGGGGTTACTACAAATTGCCATGTATTTACCCCAAAAATTTCAGAAAAGAACAGCCAGACCAGGGTAAAGGTGGTGCCTGAGCCAGACTTGTGGTATTGGCTCTACATGCCCTGTTTTGTAATGACCTGCAGAAGAAAAGAGACCCGGGTAAAGTGGTGCCTGAGCCAGACTTGTGGTATTGGCTTACACTGCCTGTATGTATGACCTGTTAAAAAAACAGACCAGGGTAAAGGTGGTGCCTGGCCAGACTTGTGTATTGGTCTACAGCCCTGTATGGGATGACCTCAGAAGAACAGCCAGACCAGGGTAAAGGTGTGCCTGAGCCAGACTTGTGGTATTGGCTCTACATCCCCGTATGTTTTGACCTCAGAGAACAGCCGACCAGGGTAAAGGTGGTGCCTGAGCCAGACTTGTGGTATTGGCTCTTTCACTGCCCTGTATGTTTTGACCTGCAGAAGAACAGACCAGGGTAAAGGTGGGCCTGAGCCAGACTTGTGGTATTGGCTCTTACACTGTCCTGTATGTATGACTGTAGAAAAAACCCGACCGGGTAAAGGTGGGCCTGAGCCAGGACTTGTGGTATTGGCTCTCACATGCCCTGTATGTATGACTACAGGAAGAACAGCCAGACCAGGGTAAAGGTGATGCCTGAGCCAGACTTTTGGTATTGGCTCTACACGCCTGTATGTATGACCTCAGAAGAAGAGACCAGGGTAAAGGTGGTGCCTGAGCCAGACTTGTGGTATTGGCTCTACATGCCCTGTATGTATGACCTGAGAAGAACCAGACCAGGGTAAGGTGGTGCTGAGCCAGACTTGTGGTATTGGGTCTACATGCCCTGTATGTATGACCTGCAGAAGAAAGCCGACCAGGGTAAAGGTTGGTCGAGCCAGACTTGTGGTATGGCTCTTCACTGTTGTATGTGAAGACACTGCCGGTAAAGGGGCCTGACCAGAAGGTGGTATTGCCTACCACTTTTGTATGCTTATGTCCTGGAAGGGGGAACACGACACAGTTTTTGGTTAAAAAAGGGGGGGTGCCTGAGCCAGAGATTTGGTTTTCCGTATTGCCCCTAAAAAAAACTGACACTGTATGGTCATGTCTTTCTAAAAAAAGAAGGGGACCAGGGCATTTTAATTTTTCCCCGGTGGCTCATTCTTACACTCCTTTAAAGCTATGTAGAACTGGCCTGTAAGCGCCAACGTTCATACATGTCATCCTATGTTTTAAACCACATGGTTTTCTTATACAGATGAACCCTTTAAAGTTACTATAAATATAAGCCATCAAGCTGTCCTCTAAAAATTCTATCCACCTGTTTCTTAATGATTTCACTTTCTGGATTATTACTAATATAATTACCAGACATTAAGGGAAAGGAGCTGAGAAGCTCGAGCGCCCTCTATTGGATGTAACAAATCCTCAATTTGCTTTTGACCCACTGAGTATTTAGAAAGTAAAAGGAATATTAGCCAAGCCAATATCGTCTATCTGCATACAGCAGCTGTTTTGGGGTTTTGCCCCTCATCAGTGCAGAGCAGAGCTTACTGGCTGGATGGGTGGGAGGCAATGAGTGGCTCAGAAAGGGGAATATCTCACCTTTATAGGTTTGTGGAGTTTTAAATTGCCTTTTTGGCCTCCACTAAGCATCTGCATATCACAAGGCATTATGGGAAAGGAGCTGAGAAGCTCAAAGCAAATTTTGGATTTGGTACATCGACTAGAGGGCTCTTGAGATTCTAAGCTCCCTTTACATAATGCCTTGGTATATGCAGATGCTTAGTGGAGGGCATAAAGGCAATTCAAAATTAAAACCTACGTGTCTCCCCAAGGGAAATTTTCCCTTTCTAAAAAAAATCCCTAAAAGGGCCCCTAGAGGTTGTTGCCCAGTTTTCCATGGCAAACCTGCCCAAGTATGCAGGGATAAATCAATTGCTCTCATGTTGTTGCAGACTCCCAGAAAGCCGGGTCACAGTTCCTGTGGGAGCTGTAGGGATAGTCATATCTTTCCCAGAAACAGTGACTGCAAAATGGCAAAATAGAATTTATAACCAAATCAATTTAGCTAATCAGGACTTTAATTTTGGGGTTTTCCCCCAGGGAAAAATTCGTCATTTTAAAGATCCCTAATTGAACTTGTGCTCTGCCTTAAATGGGAAACTCTTTGCTAAAATTTTTCGCAGTGTCAGTTTGGCGGGGGAGCATGTCCCGTTTTTAAAGAGGTTTGGATATTTATGACACCTGACCTTTTTTTCCTATCGGTTTACATTTATGACCCCCTTTTTTGCTACTTTAAAAAAAAACCCTTTTGGATCATTTGAGTGTCAAAACCAACACATAGGGGGAATGCTTGAAAATGTTGGTCGAATTTCTTTGTTGTCAAAAAGCCCCAAACCTGTCATAGCACCGTCGTGCTTCTTTTTATTTTTTTCAGGGCACTAGATAAATAGACCTAGAAACAGCTGCTGTATGCAGATAGGCGATACTGGCTTGGCTAATATTCATTTTGCTTTATAAATACTCAGTGGGTCAAAAGCAAATTGAGGATTTGTTACATCCAATAGAGGGCGCTCGAGCTAGACAGTTTTCATACCTGAGGCCCCTATCCCCCCACAGTACCCGATAGTTTGGGGACATAGAGGTATATACTTTATAAAAAAATTCATGGGAAATTGTTTCATACAATTTTACGTTAAACCCACCTATGGCCAAAGGGAGAGTGATAAAAAAGCACAGCTCTTGTCGGTGGCACTACAGGGCTCCCTCAAGTTACATTGGCGTCTGGATAGAATATTTGCTCCATACAAAGCTCTCTCTTTCCTGAGAGATTTTTTTCTATAAAACCCCATTATGTCCAGACACTGCCAAATCTGCAGTCATGTGGTTTTCTGGGAGATCAAAAACCCAAATGTCATGAACATTTTTACTTGTAAATTGTGTTTTTTTATAGTGA